>KZ308274.1:1365295-1644279 GCA_000376725.2 Ladona fulva
CCTAGAATCGAACCCATGATGCGTAGAATGGAAGTCCGCTTTTTTCCTAGATGTCCAAACCCGGGACTTTACGGCAAAAAAATCGGCGGCTCCGTGAGGCACTTCCTTCTACCTCGCCTTTAGTATCCTATATGTATATCTATATATATATATATATCCGGAGAAGCGTCTATATAAAGAGATATGCTAAAAATTGCTAGATAGTATAGAAATAATTACTAAAAGAATGACAATGAAAATAAACTTAGCCAAAATATTAGCTGTGAAACTATTCCTACTCGATAATGGGCTCACAATTTAAGAACTGAATACGTTTTAAACTTGAAAGAGCAACTTCTTGAACCCGTATGAAGAGTTTTAAGGATTCCTCCCGTAATTCAAAAGTAGCACAGGAAACTACTTGACTGACATTTAAATTTGGATTCTTCTATAAAATTTAATATCTTGATTTATATCGTGCCCAATGTTTTACTTTCCAGTATCATACAGGCCAAAAGAGGGCAATGTCAAAAATCACGACCAGTGGCGAGGACTCTGAAACGGGAAAAAGCGTATCAAGTTAAAATATATAATAACGGGGAAAACTGTAGTAAGTTATGACTACGACGGAACGGCGGGTTCAAATCCGGGACTGTCCCGGGGAATGCGGAGCAGACGGCGTTGGTGAAAGTGAGCATCAAATTGGAAATAAAATCAATGTTGAGGGAGTATAGAGTGTTAAAAGAGTCGGTTCAAGTCGGAAATTTAAGTCGGTTTGGATGAATGGTGATAATATACAGAGATTAGGAATGAAAGGTGAATGAAATAGAAAAAGTATGGAGGCCTGGGGTGAATGGGCGGCCTAAAAGGGAGAGGAGGAGCAAGTGAAAGATGCTTGAAGATGGCGGATGAGATCCTGATAAAAAGTGACGTTTTGAGTCTGAGCTAATCCTCACACAATCATTGCATGAAAACATGTCTGAGGTGGAAGAAATAGGCGTAAATAATTACACGATCATTTTCCTGATTCTTACGGGAAATCATTTGAATTATTTGTACAAATGTACGCACGAGTATTCTTCTGGTAGTATAGAAATAGTACTTTTATTTGCGATAACCTTTGCACGTTATATTTTTGGAATATAGAAAAACTTACGCATTACGATACAATATTTCCCAATTTAGCTCTTTCACATCCGTTAATCACATCTACTCGAGAATTTCAATTAATTTCAATTTCCGTAGCCCCTTTTAAGTGTATATAGTGCATAGTTAGCAAGAGTTACTCGAGGCGAGCGAACTCCGATTTCCTTACTTCGCAGCTTCCGCTAATCGCCAGTTATAGTGAATTATTAGTCCCTTGCGACAGCCTACTTACTTCCGCCGGAGAACACGTAATAAAAGGATAAACATTCCCATTCGTCTCGAACGCCGCGTCAAGTCTGGAACTCTGGCCTTTCGACGTGTTTGCGGTTTTTTCAGAATCGCGGCGCATAATTTTTTAATGCCTCGATTCTAAAAAGGGCGATTTTCGCAAAAAAATAACACATCGGCGACACAATCTCCGCGCAAATCGCTTCCCTCTCGCCGTCGCTCGAATAATCACAAAACCCGCGCTACTTTCGCCTCTGCATTTCCTGTCCGCGATCAAAGGGAGAAAGTATACAACGAGCCACGGATTGCTCTTTTATTCCCGCGAATAATTTTTCGAGAAATCGTCGCGGAAAAATGAGCGCGCCGTCGCTAATCACGAAATTAACAGCAGCGCTACCATTTTGCAGCACTCGAGCACACCTCTGTCGCCTTGGATGTCTCGCAAACGAGCGGATTGGAATCGCCCATTGCGCACCACACACACACTCTAATAATATTTTAACCCGTTTGGAAATTCCTTTCGTTTGCGCAAAGTGAGAGAGCGCTGTGTGTGCGACTCACACATTGTCCGCCGCCTCGTTTGTCAGCTCCCCTTCGAAATTCCCTACTTCAATAAGGCAACCCCTTTTTCGCGCACGTTATTCATTCGCCTTTCGAGCGGATCCATTTTTCTACATAAAACAATTAACCTCCCCTTAACACGTGTGTGTTCTCTTCACCACCACATCTGGGCGAGGCCACCATTAACCATTCCGCTAAGACGTGTGATTTATTTTTCGGATTTTGTTTGTTTTCCTCTCAATCGAGTCGCTTGTTTTCTCTCTCTCTCTCTCTCCCTTGTTCGTTTGTTTCGCTGTCGTCTATTCCTCGCCTTGTCCAACCGCTGGCCGAATTCGTGGGCGCCTCGTGTACTCCGATCATTTCTCTCATTTCACTTTCTATACTTTCATTCTCACAGGTTTAACCTTACCAGGAATTATCCTGTCTTCGAATACTCATTCTTCCTCTTGGTTTCTCAAACACCTCATTTCTTACATTTATCTATTCCCTTACATCCAGACATTTTTAATCTACAGAAAGGCTTTCCTAGTATTATTTAATTGTAAATAAGTTACAATTTGGCTTTCTATCCAGGTGGCAACGCTGAAGGGGAGTATGAGTTAATGATTCACTTTAATTTCAATTGCTTGGCATTCGCCCAAAGACAAGAGGGAAACCGCTCTAAAAACCTCCAGTAGGCAATACATAAAATATATATACTAATGCATTGAAAGGTGTTAATCAGTTATCTATATCATACATATTATACAGTTATCCATTAAAGTAACACATTTACAATATTGATATGTAAAGCTTTCCATTTATGTTAATATACTGAAAAGTTATGTAATAAATATTATGAATTAAAGTTATACATTTATTACTATTGTTATATAGGCATTTACAGAAATTATTAATTTTTATGCCAAACACATAAATGGTTGGGTATTCATATTGTTACATACATAATTAATTTATTTCAGTAATTAATATAAAATAAAACATTTAAGAACATTACAATAAATCCTAGGTTTACAGTAAAATGACTGAAAAACTATGTAATGATATTTTGTTTATATATTATTTTATATTTAATAAAATATAATATACTTACAATTGCACTTAAATTGTAAACCAATTTTATCATTTCATTAAGTGTTCGCGCATTTGTACTGAGCAATATGTACACCCTCTTTTGTATTCATGGTTGTATTCAAACATTTTATATGGATGTTTTCTAGTAATGTTTTTTTTCCATTCTCAAACTTCTGTTTTAAAGATAAAAGAAAAGTTTACAATCACAACCCAAACCAGGCCCAAAGCTCCCCTTTGTATACGCTTTTCCTTGGGTCATGATCGCTAACATAAGCAACACCTGTTAAAAATACCTGTAATACATTGTGCTAAGCACTTATAGGGCGGATCATTCCCGCATCCCCTTCCCCTTTTCAAATAAAGTCCCCTTTTGCAACAACGCGTTGTTGCAAAAGGGGACTTTATTTGACTTCCTTGGTTGCAGTGAATAATTCTGCGGGAAGAAAATGAAAATTTTGCGTGTACTCTAATTTCGATCCAAACGTAAGTAAATGCTCTGTAGTCCATTTCTTCGAAGAGGAAACAAGCGCGTTAGAAGTACCTGTAGAAAAATAGTGGGATGGATATAAATGTAATCGATTCAGTTGAGTATCCTGGAATCACTCTTACAAATAGCTTAGACTGGAGAATACATATCCGAAAAATATGCGGTAAAGTAACTAAGAACCTCGGTGTAATAAAGAGCATTTTAGGTAAATGCGATGAAAAGCTTAGAGAGAGAGTGTGACCCTGGTCACGCCCCATCTGGATTATGCGGTAAGCATATGGAATCTAGCTGATGAAACGTGTACCCGCGAACTCGAGAAAGGGCAGCGCATTGCTATACGATTTGTTAAAAAGTGCTACGATAGAAAAGAAAGCGTTATGCAAATGCTCTCACACGTAGGTTGGGAATCCTTCAAAGAAAGGAGATTAGAAGCTAGGCTGCGATTACTTGATAAATTCAGAGAAAGTACATTTGTGAAAGACTTCCGCAACTGCTCCCTATAAATACCGTAAATAAGTGAATAAGTGGAGTGGTGGTTTTTGGTGGTTTTCGGATTTTGTGACCCCTGTTACCGTAAATAAGAGAAATAGATGCAAGGAAAAGTCGCTTTTGGAATCGTTCTTTCCGAGATACGCGACAACAATAAGTGAAAGAGGTAACCCGAACGCTCGGTGTCTACACCCACTGCCACAAACCGAAAGGCGGCTGGAAGGGTATTTATGCAAATGTAGAGATAAAGTCGTTAGGCTGTATTTCTCCGCTAACTCAAGTTTTCATTTGTTCGATGAAAAATTGCTTTTTTGATTAATATCGCCAAAAATGAAAAAGGCGCTCTCTTTGTCCGGAAAGCGGACAATTCCTCCAAATTATAACTAATAAACACCCAACCTTACGCAGTAAAAGTTAACAAATTCTCTAAATACAATACGTTCTTTAAAATAGAAATAAAAAATTCAAAATTATGCGGAATGGAAAAGATTCCTTTAAAGTAGTTCCATAAAGGAAGATGCAGTAATCATATAATTAGGAAAATGCAGCAAGAGTCACCATTAAGTTTGGAATGGAAGATTCCTCGGTGGAACGAGGTTGGATAGACACGTTCGAAAACAGCCATAATTTGGTCTACAGACAAATTTAAGGGGAATTCCAGCACATTAATGAAGAGGATGCCGAATTTTTGAGGCCTGATATCATTAGTGTAGCGCAACAGCCAGTAAAATCGTTAATGAGGATGAATTTGGACTGCCTTTTAATATAACGCCGGCTGTCTTCTGTTCTGTAAACGAATAAGGCGACTGTTAAAACTAAAATTTTCTGACATCGAGGTTAACTTTTCATATTTGCTCAAACTAAAAAATTTACATATTAAGTGATATTAAAAGGTCATGAAAATACTACTTCAAGGCAATGGCAAATTCATTTGTAAATTGCAGCAATGTATCAGCGCTTTTTGTAAATTATTGTAGTAGGCAATATTCATGATGGTTAAATGTTTGTTCATTCGATTTTTAAATATACACACGATTCATAGTGGTCGCAGATAATTTTATGAATGAAATAAAGCTATTTAAATAGTAAATGACTGTCATTTGCCAATTACTTAAGTCAATTGGTGTGGTCTATGGTACTACACCATATTTTGTATTTCATTACTTAGAATTTAGTGTTAGTTTGAATTGGTTTTTTAATGTGGTGTAAGTTAAACTTCCCACCTGAAAAAACTTCTTCATGTGGCGGAAATGTATGATCAATTAAACGTAAGGCGAATAAAACGCTGCAAACTCTTTGAAAACATAAAAATTACTTATCAATACTACCATCAAATTATTATCCCACTTGGCGAAATAATCAGTGACGTGGCTTTATTCCGTAACTTCTTCTAAACGATCTACCCAAGACCGACGCGGAAAGCTTTAGTACGTCCGAAATGAATTGATAAGCACCAGCAGTAGCACAAAGCTACAGAGTTCTGGCTGTGAATTTTTGCTTCCAAAAATCTATTATGAGTCCATTTTTCAAGCACTTAAAATTTTTCCACAAAATATTTTCGCTGCGTTTTGTTAATACCCACACAGGTAAATGGTCCGTAAGAGTTAAAAGGTGACTAAAACAAAAAGATGCTGCGAATTACAGCTTCCTAATTAAGGATTTTGTTAGCTTTTGCGACAATATTTAAGTATTGGGGGCTAATGGGTAACCGGTCTGCCTAACGCAATCGTCATATCAAGTGCCAAACATGCATTATATCGGAAACTGCTTTAAAATAGTTTCTCTGCAGTGCATTTCTTATGCAAGAACTTCGTATCGTCCTGGGGTCGAACCCAAGACCGTATCATAAGAAATATTTCCGTTTACTTTAAAAAAGCACGGTTAGTCATAGTATTTCAATTCTTAATTCTCTACCGTCCCGCGAAGTACTTCAAAAATATTTCTGAAAATTCACAAAACTCATTCATAAAGAAAAATCGGGAATTCTAGGATCGACCTTATGATAATTCACTTTTCCTAGGGATTTTCTGTTTGGGCCCATACGTCACAAAAAGGCGAAGTCAATGACTCTCGTAGTTTAGGCTGAGAATGAATTGTATGTGTGGTTGAGAACCGTCCATATATAATTATACAAAGATGGTTATAACATGAGTACTACGGTATTGAGTAGTGGAGTACTTATAAAACTTATAATTGAATAAATGTTAAAGAAAAAGGATGAGAACATCTCGAAGGTAAGAAGTTGATGTTCATGGCGAAAATATGAGTTATTTGTAAAAAATATTATCCTACGCGGAAATTTTCACGATATCCATGGTGAGGTACGTTTGTGGCGTGGTTGCATAGCTCCCGATTTTGAAATGCAAGTTTTGCATAAACGAGGAACTTTTGTTGTATAAATTCGAACAGAATCTGTTTTTCAGAGCAAGGAACATACCCTGAATGTCTCCTGCAAATTCGCATTACGCACCCGTTCTGTTCCACTCGTGAGTTGAATTTTGTCCTGTAAGTAGGCTTCCCGAAACGCTTGTCTGTGAATAAAGCTGCGTTGTAGTTATCTGTTCCTCTTTTGCCTCTTTAATCATCTAAGCGCTACAGATATGGCTATTTTTGTGCTTTTGGAAAGTCAAATTTTTCCTGCCTCTGATACTCATTAAAATTTTTTCCTTCTTCTTCCAACCTAAATATTACTTTTTGGATTTGCTTATGAGTTCATTATCAACATTCCATTTTTCCAACCAAAACTTCTGTTGTTTGTATAATACTTATATACATCTTTTTACTCCATAGTAAGCCTTTTTCCAGAGAAAGAAACACAACAGCACTCTCAATGATATTCTCGAGTCCAGCTCTGTAAACATTCTCTTCATTTTTTCTCATCCAGGCTGACCATCGGCGGTACATTTTTCTGCCTTAGTACCGAAAATTTTCTTCATCCGTGCCAATGCGTTCGGGGCGTCATATAGTACGCTTTAAATCCTGAATTCGCTATTCCTTATTAATAGTAGTAAGGTATACGAGCAAATGGTTACAGTCATGATGTTTGTATGTAAATCTAAAGTTACAGTGTCCCAAAGAAAGAACCAATACACTGCTCAAAAATTCTCTTAAATTGTGTCATCATCATTCTTCGCAGTAGTAATTTTTAGAATAATCTCGGGAAAGAATCTAATCGAGAATATCTTAGATTGAGGTGACTGCTAATATATACGTAGAGAGATGTGTAGATAGGAACCGAATCCGCTAAGCACCGGAATTGCAACTGGAATGAAGCATTAGCAGGTAAATCTTTCGGCAAACTTCTAAAACATTTTCAAATAGTTATATGCTTAGAAAATATAGGATTAAATTAAAGGAGGAACTTAAATCGTCGGAGAGGGAAAGTCATCTCGCGGTACCCATCAACTACGTCCGAACTAAAATCCCGAGTCTAAGTAACCACAAAACAAACGCCGTTCGCTCCTTACCAATCGAGTTTCAGCTCACGGTGCGTGACGTGACTGTGCACCGTGCGAAAGCCAACAAAGGTCTCCTTCTTACACGCCCGTGCTTTCATCGGGTCACACACGCGCACAAAAAGGCCCCAACGGAATTAAGGGCGACTACTGCACGCGCGACGAACTTCCATTGAAGCGACAATTCTCGCATTCGGCGAGAGAGGCAATTCAAAGGAATTCATCGGCACCGCCTCTGAGCGAGAAATTCAATAGATAGAGACGCGAGTGTAAAAACTGAAAGGGACGCAATACAATATTCCCTCTCTCTGGCATTATCTCCCCATTCTCCGCCACGGCAACGCATTCTTGTCTAAGAACCACCATTATCGCTCTTCGAATGAGTTGAAATACAAGTTCGATATCGGTGTCTGTGACTCAGTGCGGTAAGTTAGCCCCGGGAAATAAAAATCGGGCGAAGTACGCAACGTGGGCTCGCGGCAAAGCTTGCAATTGTATCATGGCTGCCGGTGGGATTAGCGTCCAATTAAAGGCCCCGCCGTTTGTCATGGCTGACTGGCCAAGGAACAATTCGCCTTTTCATCTCCCCAACTTTCACAACCTAATCTGGTTCAAGTGGGCGGCAGGAATTAGCAGGAGCCGTAGAGGGCGACACACACCCCACCGGTTTCTCTCTCTCTTTTTCAATGTTTGTAATCCGCTTTTATTTTATTTAAAGAAACAAACAAATTGCCGTGTGGCGTTTGTGGAGACTAGCAGCCGCTGAAAAAACCGGAATCGTGAAACAGAATTCCCTCTCTTTCCACTCGACTCTCCCCAGCCGTTTCTCGCTCGGCGCAACGAATTGACGGAACGAATGGGAAATGAAAACAAAGGAATAACGCGAGTGGTTGGCGCCGCGGCCCACGTCATTAGCCCAATGCGTCCCTTCGACACATTCGGAGAACCCACATCAAACGGTTGCAACGGTCAACCTCCCCGCCGAACACAGAATACTAATTAAAAGATTAGTATTGCGAGGCCGGTGCAGCGGCGACGTTGACAATGCGGTGGCACATTCAGATCTCGGGTTTCTTTCCCTCGCTTTTTTGCCGTGCAATAGGGTCGGCTGCCATTTTCCTTACTTATGGGTACTGTAGTACAGTTTTCCGCCGTCGCAACCATAACGAATCACAAAAGGCTGTATTTCTCGGTGAATTTCGCGCGAGTTATTCTTACGTCGCATGAAAAAGGCGAGGGAAGGCCTTTTTTGATAGCAATTAGCGAAATCAGAATGGAATGTCTCAAGAGTGTACACAACGGCAATTCCTTTTCCTCTAAATTGAACATTGCGAAATTCCACGCTCCGACGGAATGTAATTCGCGTGCAATAAATTCGCCTTAAATTTACTCCACGCTTTAGTTGATCAATTCTCGGTTTAATTTTGAAAATTGTTTATAAAGATATTACCGTCGTCTCCGTTGAAGACCACGTCCTCTCTTCGTGAAATAAATAGAGCGATCACAAAAATCCACCCCTATAAACAAAATAAATCTGAAAGCAGACTTGTCTTTCTTGCGTTCTTCATATAGCGTCGCTTAAAAAGTATAAAAAAGAGACGAGGCTATAGTTCCTCAATGTAATAGTTCAAGGTAGGACTGTCTAAAATGTATGGAAAAATTAATTTACACCAATTGATATGGCTTAATGTACAGGTCTTAATGTAGGGGTATTCCATAATGAATAAATAAAAAAAATAACAGCTACACGTATATTTATCGATATGGCTCTCCTCAAACTTAATTTTCTAAGAGCATAGCAGTGTATATATTTGGTTTAACAGAACTTAAATTTGGTCCATGTGGAGAGTAGCAGTTCTTTCAGTTTGATATTTTCAAGAATATGGAAAAGGTAAGTTTTCTACATTTCAACATCATGATATTCTAATGCTGCTGAATTAACTTGCTGGATATCTTGTAAGCGAGTTGAAAGAGTAGAAGAAATGAAATGTAGCGTATTTCCATTTAACGCCTTATTCGGAAGTCTGAATTTGCGCAATAAGTTCAGGTCAAGGGAAAATGGAATGACTTCGCTACACTGCTAGATTCAAGCATGTTAAAACGGGGTATTTGTAATTTTTTCGAGACTTTAAAGCTCTTGTGCCGCTCATTGCACACTATGTACTCATTATGATATCACTCATTTCACTATTGTCAGACAGGTATTGACAGTAAAATTGACGCAAAGGAATCCTTTCGTGCACCAAAAACAAACCTCGCAAAGAAGAAAAGAGGAATGGTAAATTTTCTACACAAAATGTACGGAAAACTCTCCTTTCCTTTCTGCTATGGCCTTCCAAAAGGTAAAGCCTGACCTCGTCGATTTTAATCAAACACAAACATTATGTAGTAGAACGTAATTCAATAAATAATCAACTGAAATTAAAATAATTGTAGGATTCATTGTTGCATGAGCTGGTTACGCGAATACTCTTCGGGCTGATATTTCACTAATAGAAATATCAGTGACTGTGAAAGACGTAGGGCGGCATCATATCAACCACCATATCATCACAACCACTCATATAACCTCCACACTCTCTCACATGCCCATCCCTCTTTCTCTCTATCGCCATCACCTTTTCACTCTCGCTATTTCTGACCTTTTCATATTTGCATATTTCCCATACGTAGAGGGTGTCCTTTTCCCGTAGTTTACTGTAAGATGTTTATTAAACATAAAAAACCATTTATACTTACTCAATACTTTTATATAAATGAAGCATAAATGGAATTTATATTAAATAAATTTAGCTCAGGATTGGAAAAGTTGCAAAATTTAGCGGTTTACATACTCTTAAAAAACGGTGATGGAAAAGCCTTAGGAGAGCGGCACTCGAATCCTAATCTTAATATAACCGGGCGGATGCTCTCACCAAATGTTAAGAGCAGGGATTGGACACCTTTTGGTGACGGAAGGCCACATGTTGCACTTCGCCGTGTATGAAACAATAAGGGCGCAATTGAGAAGCACATTGCATACATACAAATAATTTAAAATCGGAATAGTGCGAGGGAAAACAAATTTAATCGCTAAGTAAACCTACGTAGAATAAACAGATGTGTAAAATATTGGCACGACTGGGATTCGAACCCAGGTCCCCGACTTTCCGGGCAGGAGACGATTCTAACGCAGACAGGGTAGCGAGTCCCCGTTATATCGATATTTTTCACACCTGATTCTCCTTGTGATTTTATCCGCACGGCTTTTCTTGCTATGTTAATTATCTTCCATTCATCCTTAAGTAGAATATTTTCCATTTAACGTTTTTTTGACTTAATAACCGATGTTGATAAACGGAATTTTTTTAATAGGTGCATTTACTTCAGGAAGCGAAGGAAAGGTCGCACTGAACGCGCGAAAAGGCCGCAGGGTCCGCTCCTCCGGGTTAGAGCATCTGCCCTTTCTTGTGGGATAGTCTGATTAAACTTCTACGTAAAGAAAACTCCTTGATAACGAAAACTTAACGTTTAATGTTCATATCTATCTACACCTTAATAATTGTTTTATTCTTCATGCTTTCTTACATCGCGTAGAATTGATAAAGCTATTCTGTCAAAAGAGGGTTGCGATCCTTATTTATCCGCGAATTTATATTGAAAATACATTGGAGGATGTCGAAACTAAAATAAAATTCAGCAATTTATCAGAATGGAGAAAATTTTAATTGATATTTGAAATTAATGTCGTAATTTTGCTTCAACGTAATTCATCATAACTCTGCTGAGGTAAATGTGAATACTAACTAAGGCAAATACAAGATGTGGAAAGCAATTTCTGAGGCAGGCTTAAGGACGCTCTACAGGATCATAAACGAAGATTTACGCGGTAAAATAAGCATCTACATTGTGATAATCAAAACACTACCAAGTAAATACAAGAGAAAAGATTTCATTCTCAAGGATATAAGATAACTTTGCAGTTTGAGATACATGCATCGAGTGTAAAAAAGTTAAGCACCGAAGAAATATCTCCAAAATAGGATATTATCGCCTTTTTAACCGGGAAAAATGACCCTACCTACTAAGTAAGGGTAACATAAAAGGTGGGTAAATTCTTTTTCGTTGTAAGAAAAGTCATAAATTGGAAATGTATGCCCAAGGATGTTCTCAGTCCCTTCCATAAAAATCGTTATGTTCGAAACTAATATACCTAAATTAGTTCATAACCGTCTAAAACAATATACGTTTCGGAGGTGACCTGATGATACCTCAGTTCCTTACATAAAGAATACGGAGATATCACTCATCGTTTAACGGTATATAGTATTAAATACGATATTTTCTGTTGGCATTGCTTTTTTTCATTGTCACTTTTTAAAAAGGGAATCGATGGGGTTTCTAGCAAAATCATAAGTAGTTAGTATGGCCTCAATATTATGATAATGTTCAGTATATGGGGAAATTAATGGCATGTATTACATGAAATAGAATTTTAGATCATCTTATAACATGTATCGTTACTATGTTAACGTTTTAAGTATCTATGTTTGTATACATCCTAAAATTGTAGTCATACTTGGTTTCACTTACTTGTAAATTTGTTTAATGATGAAAAATATACCGTTATAATATTACAAATAGTTGTACAAATGAGCTATGAATCAATGAACATTTTGTGGGTTGGCCACGTGCTAGTAGTTTCCCTGACTAGAGGATGGAATCCATAGAGAAAATAATCGGCACCCACTTTCTTCTATTCTTTCCTTATAGTTAACAGCGTAACAACGTACTCAAGGGAAAAGGAAACGAAGCTCCATTGAGATTTCCCTTTTGTTGCGCTTCTTCTGAGTCAACTGTTTGCGAAGAAGGCGACACGCACATCTCTAAGGACGCGGAAGATTAAAATGAACACTCGTCTTAAACGAGACGCCATTTTCTCGTTTCTTTGTCTCCCCCAGTTGAAAAAGAGCCCCTTAAACACCTTCCTACTGTAGCCGCTGGCTTTCGTTTCTTTTTCGCCGTGGAAAGGGTCGAAAAAGTGGATGTTTCCAAAGCGGGAGCCTCTCCTGCAAATTGGGAAGCAGGTGGTGAGTGGAGAAGGGTGAACTCATAGCTCGCTAACGAGTTTCAAAGAGATAAAACATGTAATGATGATAATATTTTCAGTTTTCACATTCACTCTTTTGTCAGTCTTGTAATTATTTTCGAGCGAGATCTCCTTAAAATTTTCCCTCCCAACTTTCCTTAATTCTTTTAGAGGGAAATTAAGATTTAAGCGTATGATTCAGCCGCGTACAAAACAACCTGCGCGAAAGTTTTCGTGCATACACCTCTCACACCAACTCCTTATCGAATGCACTCTCCTGGAATCTTCACTTCGTTATGGTTGTTACCTTACGATAATCGTTACTCTAGTTTAATTTACATTGTGCATTGACAATTAAAAAGTCATTGTCAAGTTTGCGAGAAAGTAGCAACACTAAGGAGCATGGTAGAGAGTAATTAGGTGAAAAAGAGGGAAGGATAAGTTAAAAGAGATTGGAGTTAAGTAAATAGTCTAGTCTCCAACATTTGTTGCTGAAAAGGGTTTTTTCCGTGGTCAGACAATACTTTTTGTTGTTCTTTCCCATATCCAACACATTTCGTGAACCAATTAATTAATTAAATCAAGCAAGTAATTACTGCCCATAATGATATTGTTAAAATAATATTAAATTCCTGTTGGTCAAATATGAATATGGAGGTCAGAGAAATCTGAAAATCTTTAGGTATATTACCTCCTAAAAAAGTTCATAAACCATACGACCATTGCAGATAATTATTTTAAGGATGAATATAAGTAATCAAAGGTTAAGAAACATAATATGCAAAGCCGCAACCAATTAACGTACTGTGTACATCATTTTAGCAACAATTACGGTAAAAATAAATTTGATATAATATTGCCAATGTTCTTCAATAAGCTACCAAATCATTTCAAATCACTGCAGAAAATGGGACAAATGAAGTTAAAATAAAACAACATCTACTGAAGGATACTGTATAAATAGATCGATACAAGGAAAAAGTAAATAAAACCGAAATATTTTGTTCTAACCTGCAGAGATTTATCTTGCCATTGTATTTGATTTTATCTTTGTTGATATGATTTCTTTATATGAGGTGGTTTATTGATCCTTGTTTTGCATTTTCTTTATTTGTAGTATTTTATTGATATTTTGTTGTTGTGATTTCCTTGTATGTACTATGTTATGACATTTGTTGTTGTTTTTTGCATGTATTCTGCTATTGATTTCTAGTGTGTAGTAGTTAATTGTTTGATTGAATTTTTGTCAATCTGAATGTTGTTATTATTGTGGCACCTCTTGATAAGTCTACCCAGACTCAGGAAGACCAGAGAGAACTACTAAGGTGGAAGTCGTTCGATTGGCATCGGTTTTGAATATATTTCCTCAATTTGAGATTTACTTGATGCTGTATCATAGTGAATATATTTTTTGGTTGGAATTCATAGAAATTATCGATTTTCTTCTTGAGATATTTTACTGCCCAACTATTACAATTGCCTGTAAACAACTCAAAAATCTATAAAAATATATATCTTTCCCACAAAGCCACGAATATGGGACTTTTAAATGACTAGATTACACAAAAATTTAAAGGAATATCACGTATTGATTTCAGTTTATATGAATAATGTTGGTTATGGTTACCGGTTTATCTTGTAAAGATAATCCATCAATCAGAGTCTATCAATATATTTTCCTTTCTCCCATAAATTCTCATTACTTTCTCTCCCTTTCTATCTGATCCATAACAATTCTCCGAAATTCCTCCACTGCCATAAAGTCTTAACTTATTATGTATAAACACATAATTATCTCTCAACATTTTTTTCTCATCATATTTTCCCCTCTATATTTCCTTCCCTCCAGTATCACTAAGTTGATCTTTGCTTCTTCGCCTTGCAAGGACCACCCTTTTCCATGGCAACACTAACCACTTTTCCAAACATCTTAAACGCCTCCTGCCGACTTTGGTCGTCTCTGATGTCTATGTTTATGTTTTTACCCTGCAAGCCGCCTTTCGGCGTGTGGCAGGGGGTGCATGCACCATGACTCTGTTTCCCTAATCGATTACTTTCGCGTATCGTTCGCGGAAAGAATGAGTTCTTGAATCTATTCGTTCTGGCATCTATTTCTCTGATCTTTCTCGCATTATCGGAACGGCCATGTTATCATCTGATTATCACTCACTCGCCTTCATAGAAGACATGTCTCCAGTCCTCGCGAGAAACTCCTTTTTCCTCCATTTGACTTTTATCAAACGTAATTTATTTCTACTATCTTTGATTTATCGCTGTTTATATGATTACAAATTTCATCGCCGCATCTTTCTTCGAAGATCAAGAATTCTACTTGTTAACTAGATAGATAGATAGATAGATAGACTCTTTATTGGCGAGGTTAGACCCATATGGGCCTCTCTTCCACCTAACCTCGTATGTCATTATAATAAGTACAGAATATAATTATAACTAAAAGAAAGAATGCTGTGTGGGAAAAAGCATTGCAACTGAAGGTTGCCAATGAAAAAACCCACGTTGCGGGAAAACACCCACAGAGAAGGGGGGTGAGGCTGCTAGCCTAGCTAGCTAGCTAGAGGGGAACTAGGAGCTTGAGGCTGCGGAAAAGAAGAAAGCCAAACAAATGAACCGTTGATTTTGATAAAATATGGAATGATGATATTCTAAATGGCATTCACTAAGAAACTCGCCTTTTGAGGATAGAGGTTAATGTGGAAAAAAGCGCTCTTGTTCAGGGTCTGAAGTTGAAAAAATCTTTGTCTACGAACGGAAAAGCTTCGAGATAGGATTACGGGCAGAAACCCTTAAATTATGAATCTAAATACAAATATTCGATACTAATGGAAGAAGAGGAGTTGCATAATGTTATTTTTTATGAGAATCTGAGTAAGTAGAAATAAAAAAAATATTTGGTATCAAGAAAAGAATGTATTAAATATATGAAAATAGTTTCGCTTGTTGCTTGGTAATGAGTACAATCTAAACAACAATTAAGCAATCGCATCCTAAGCTACGCTACGTAGAACTAACACTAGTACTTAGTCAGTACTAATTTCAAAATTATTTGGAGATATTACTTTATTTCCAGGTGAAAATCGTGTTTCAGGAAACTTATATACCAGATGCTTGTGGAATTTTAGTCCACTGTCATTTTAACTGAGGGAGAAACAGTTTATCAATGAATATCTGAGGAGGTAAAAACTCATCCAGTCTCTAAGCGGAAACCATTATAACCGAATAACCGAAGCTTAGCAACTTCCAACATAACAACTTCCTGTTGTGAATCTAATCGGCGAAATGTACATGGTTCTATGAGAGGATATTAAATAGCTTATCTGAGATTTTGAATATGCGAGTTTTAAAATTTCCACCGGTTATAGTTTTTGTAAATATCAATAGAATGAATAATCTGGTGTATCTTTAAAAACACTTTTAGCAGATAAATGGGCATTTCATTTGGACAAAGTTCGAGAACGATACTACTGACGGGGAAACGAATGACGTACTTATCCTACGTTGGCATGGTAATATCAAAAACTAATTTTTTAAAAATTGACTTATGTAATATTGAAAATTGATGACCGTATTGGAATCGTATTTTCTTCACTGAGCGAAATTATGGGACTGCCTCTAAGTACTGGAGATTATAGAAAATGTATAGCAGCGATACAGAGAAGAGGAGCTCTAAGAGTCACCCGCAAATACCGAACTGTCTCGGAAGTAGCCGTACTGAGTGCTGGAACAATACCTCTCGACCTTCTTGCCGAAGAGAGCAAGCGTATTAGGATGACACCAGGAGAAGGATAGATGTATGTACTTACAAACTGATGAAACAGCTGTATTCATGGATAGAAAGAGCGACGGGAGATGTAAATTTTTATACTACTCAATTTCTGAGCGGTCATGGATTCCTTAGAGATAACTTATTGCAAAATGGACACAGCATCAACAGCCGATTGCACCCTTAATGGATCCCATAGGGATTATGTGGAACACACAATAATCCATTGCGTGAAATGACAGAGCAACGGGCACGACTTGAGAAAACCACGAGTCAACTTACGGCCGATATTTAATAGAAGTAATGGCTCAAAGTGAAGGCAAATGAAACACAATAGTTCATTTAATTGAGTCCGTCTTCCGAGCAAAAAAATAGACGAAGGGTGACTGGAAATTGACGTAACAAAGGTACGAGGTGATGTTTTAATAACAAAGAAGAATGCACCACGCCGAAGTAATGCGAAAGCTGTTCCGGCGTGATGTCCAAGATGGATAAAATGTGGGGTTTAGTGGGTATTCTCAGACGCTGCTGAGGGAGTCCAACATATGGGGAGGCTCAGCTGGTCATATGTGAGGGTGCGTGAATACATTATCCCACACGTTAAGAAATGGTAATATTAATTTTACTTAAGGTTGCGACGGATAATCATATAAATTTGTATGAAAACTGAAAGCATTGAGATTTTTTAGGTTAGCCTACTCAAAATCTCAAGTAAGCAATCTAATATTCAAATTTTTAGAAAACCTTAAGTTTTGCAGCCGTGAATTTAATTTTCATAAAAAATGATTCCTTGAATGTTACATCATATATTCACAAATTTTTAAGAAACTGTTTGGTTTATATAAATTAAGAATATTTTTCAAATCTGATAAAATCATTTCTTATTTCATATTAATCAGGTATTTTGTGCAAAAGCCAAGCATTTGATCATTGCACTAGACAACAGAAAGACCACAAAAAAGTATATATTCAGTTTCCATTTCTACCCAAAAGAAGGCTAAAATTTCTGGCATGTGGTTTTGTAGCTGTATTTTTTTAGTATTTGCAGCACGATTTGTTACGGTTATCAACGTGATGCTCAGATTCCATGTGCTTCCCCACCAAATTCAATACGACGTTCATTCTTATTCGATAAATTAAACAAGCTACGAGTGTCAGGAAAGTAAAAATTTTCTCGAATTCCTCCTCCCCTGGTTCATAATGATCTCTTTCTGCTGACCGCCACTGTCCTTGATCGTAGAACTGCGCCATTGCTTGTTTGCTGTTTGTTCGTTTTCTCAAACGCCATCTCTTTTCCGTTGACCTTTTCTTTCACAGAATAAATTTCACTTTCGTGAGGATTGAGCGATGCGCAAAACACAGGACTTTGAAAACGCTGAGATAAAGTCCGCCGCGGAGAATCTTTTCTCCGAGTATTCTGGCTTTCCTCTCCTTACAATCTGTTTATCGTAAAAAATATTCGAATATTTTATTTTCCCAGTCTATTGAAATGCTCTAATTGTCGTGAAATTATACTCTTTTTACTCATAATTTATAATAATAATTATTATTATTAAACACAAGATAAAGGTTCGAAAGAATCAAAATTAATGTTGTATTTCAACGGAGGAATAATACCGTTTCTCTCGTAAAAACAGTAACTCTACGTAAAGGTAAAAGAAATACATGTAAATAGGAAGGTGGACCTTTGAGTGGACCTGAATTGTCTCGATTCATCTCTTTAAGAATGGATATTATCTCTCTGTGATGGTAGCGAAGAGGAGGTAGAGAAATGAGGATAGGCGACAAATGCTCGAATAAATTAAATCCTTAATATTCTCATCATCTTTAGGTTAAACTGCTTCAAACAAAGTAAGAAATAAAGGAACCATTCGCAAATAGTCATAGATGTCGTATGACAATTAATATGCAGAATAATAGTGTTTATCTATGATGGAGACTGCAACAGCAATCTGAAGAAATCGATAAGGTAATGGAATTTGAATTCCAGATTTCTCTCAAAGAAGATAAGAGACCTGCTCGAAAAATAACTATCGTAAACAGCCATACTGAACTAACGCTCCTTATGAACGAACAATACACGGAAAAAAAATCAAGCTTAATCTCGCGGATCCTGTAATGCTGTTTCTCGCAGCTTTTATAAATTCAAGTTAATCATAAAGAAGTCTAGAATGGAAATTAATACTTTTTTATGGAATTCCTTCCAGCACAACACGGAATATGGGAAAATATTTGTCATTAATGCTATTCATGTTAGACCATTAACATTCTGAGTCTCCACGAAGTCAAATAGAGGTGGATTATTTTATCTTCGGGGAACGTTGGAGGAATTGAAATCATTTGAACAGATGAGGTACGCTCAAGTTGCAAAGAATGTTATTGAAGAATGTTGCCAGCTTCAGACAATGAAGAGACTTCATCCCCTTCAGAAGACAACTTAACTGTCGAAACGCTTGTCCATCCAAAGAATAAGCTTGAAACGTTGATATCCAAAAACCATCTGGATTCTTAGAATTGGCTGGTGGCATTCCCGCGATTGATGACTTGCCACCTATCGACGCGACGGCTATCTGAGCATCCAAACTCCAGCATAGCGCAGACCTATCCTTTTACATATATGCGAAGAATGCTATAAATCGGTCGGGTGGATAAAACAGAGGAAAAGGTAGTGTCAATGATAAATCCGCCTCATTTGCATTAAGCTGAGAATATAAATTGTACTAAATAAACAGAACTGGAAAGAAAAACGGAATCAAGAGCCGACTAGAAGAGTCCTACCGACGAAAAAGCGTATCAGAGAGTGACTTTCCTTCAGAAAAATACGCGAGATTTCCTTTTTTCTATCGAAATGAGGATTAGATTTTGAGGATTCTACTTATCGAGTGACCACAACCCTTCCAAATAACTCATAACTCTGGAAGTCTTAATCGTTAACTTTAATCAGCGCAGGTTAGATTAAGCATGACTTTACTAGAAACTGCTGAGGGGAACGAATTCATTCCGTATATTGCCCTTTTGGATGGCTAAAGCGCACTTTAAAAGTAAACTGTCCATCTATACCATAATCTTACTTAAGCGCGGAATTATTTAGTTTAAATGGAAAATCCATTTAATTTTCCCATTTCTTCGCTTCAAAGTTTTTACCGAGTTCAAAGTAGTCAGTGCAAAAGTAGTGCGCGGTCCGCTTTTGCTAATAATAATTATGTTTCTCTTCTATAACTTGTCGCGAGCAAAGATATAGTGATGTCATGAAAAGACAAATCGTGTGGAAAAGCTAGTATTTTATCGGTTTTACGCCATGGCCACTGACAAATTTGAGAAATTATCCATTCGACTGAAAAACGACTTCATGTATCCAAGATAATATTATTTTTATTATCTTTACAAAACTAGTGTTAGTTGCCTACGCCTGGTGCTAGTAGACGTGAAGTATACAAATCCGATGCGGCATCGTCTTGGTTGCGGATTTTCCTTCAAATACCATCGCGTTAACCGTAGAGCTCAAACGAGCAATTCCCACCTTATTTACCCTGTCAAGCAACCCCAGAATTACTGACATTGGAGTTTCAAATCCACGATTAGGATTCGTGGCTATATTTATATCCAAGCATAATAACTTCTAAATCGATTGTTGGATCGATTCCAAGGCGGGTTAAATATTCCTTCATTTAAAATATACAGGAAACTCGAAACCTATTTTGAGATACTTCCAGATAAGATTTCGCCTTGAAATCTGAGAGACATTTCCTGGAGGAGCTACTTAATCGTTACATGAATGGATATCTCCCGTTTAACATCTTGGGTTTGATACTAGGACAGTTCAAATCTCGCCAATATAAATGCAGATTGAGGATTTGAATATTTTTTGTGGCAATTCTCAAACAGATAGGTACCTATAACTCGGTACTTAGACAGGATTTAAGACAGATGTCATTTTTTAATTAGATTTAATTTAATTTCCAATTCAAACTTGGTTCGAAGCCAGGGCGTCTCAAGTTTTCGTTCATTAGGATCAAATAGAAAAACCGGAATTCATTTTGCAGTACTTCCTGAATTGATTACGGCTTGAAACCTTAGGTGTTTAGAAAAGACTATACTCCTTTGGGTAATAAGCTAAGCTACTATGAATGGTCCTTGGTTCGAGGCCACTACGATTTAATTTGTAAAATTGTACCTGTTCATAAACCGGGACTAAGCAGTATTAGAGGTGGGAAAATTCGTAATACCAAAGCTTGCATTACGAAAGCAACTTCTAATCGTATTATTATATACACATGTTAAAAGAAGGAAGACACCAGGTGGTAAATTGTCACATCATTTTTAATAACAACGATTAAACCTTATTACTTAGTTTCCAGATAGCCAAAAGGGTACGCCTTCGACTTTGATGAAAACGATCCCGGGTTAGAATCCCGGCGGGAACCCATTTGTGCAAAATGACCTAAGCAATCAAGCACTTTTAACAATTCTGCTACTACTTATACTTCTTTATTCCACAACTGACGTAACTGCGCGTCGTAAATTTGGTACATTATGTAATTTTATCTTTATTTAGCTTTACATAGTATTTTTATTTCAACCAAATAGGTAATTTGGTTGGAATAGGCACATATATATAAATAGATTATAGATTGGCGGTCTACTGCCGAAACTGTAATCTTGCCGACAATCTTTGTTTTCGATGCGCATTCCTTATCTGATGCATCGTTCGTCACCCGTGAGGGTTTTTAACCGTTTGTGAACCGGTTTGTACAAGACGAGAAGCGTTCTTCAACCGAGGTTCCAATGTAATTCAGTCTAAAATCGAGAGAGATTGCGCTTTTTTATGAAATTGCCGAATTTCAAGCAAGAACCCTTAACTCAGTTTCGGTAGTGTGTTTTTTCGCCACTGACAATTTTCCTTTCCCTTCAATTGTTTTCCTTTTCTTAGAACTTACATAATTGCGAGTGCCTCGCCCCCCTTTGGATCTTTTTGCTGCCGTGGGGAGGCTTCGAACGCCGCATTCGAGTACTACTTCACCCTTCGCACGGATCAAAGGGAAAAGGCACAAAGCAAACGGAGGCTGTCGCGTTCCCTTACGCTCAACTGTATTTTTACCTCACCCACTATACACTTTCCGTTTACTCACATGAATAGGCCTAATTCATATTCCATTTGTCGGGAGAAATAATGGTCTGGTTGAGAGGCAAGATAACAACTAAAGTGAAGATAATGGAATCAGAATTTCCAGCGAATTACCGTAGAATTCTGAATTCACGGATTAAACTTTATCCTACGATTTTAGCTCGCGATATATAAAATAAAACACTTGACACTTATCAGGCACAAACTATAACTATAATCACCATTATTCCCTTTATTTACTGTACCTGTTGTATTTAATATTCAATCAACACATGAGAGAATTTCATTACCTTTGCATTCCATTAAATGAAGCACTTGACTTTAAAATCTGATCGTTTAAGAACAAACCGTATAAATCTGCTTCTTGCGATAAATCCATTTGGAAAGATTAAAATGGAAAGAAACTGAACTCAAGAGTATTTAAATGAAGTTTCCAAGGAAAATATTTCGATCGAAGGCGTTTCAAATAAGGTTTTTCTGTTGTTCGTCGTCAAACGCAATGAAGTTTGCTTTTTAAGCTTGAATATGTTGGTCAACACCAAAAACAAGGTCGTTTTAAAAAATTACCGGTCAATAACACAGATTTCTTATTTTAATATATAACGTAATTAAGGCGTTCCGCCAAATCTCACTAGGTAAATAATATATAATCACAAATGTATTTATTTCAGGGAGAGCCTTTTCTCAAAGATAGGCCGTGTGTACTATTCGGCAGCATATGAGACCTCTAGGTCACGATTAGTCATAGGTCGTGCTAAATTCGTGTTTCTCACATATACTAATAGTTCGTCATTTTAGACAAAAACGTGAATTCGATCGCTGGGTTGATCTAGGTGGAATATTTTTCATCATTATTTAACTTGACGTAATGAATGGGGATGGGAAACAAAATTACATTGGAAATTTGGGAAATTAGCTCCTTCTAAATGTGTCGATCGATAAATGAAGAGGAGAAATGCAAAACGAGAAGAAAAGGCAAAAATAGTTGAGTTTTCTTATTTAAAGATGTTTTACATTCGCTAAATAGTTAAAATTGATAGCTGATTGCCGCTAAATATTACAGAAAAGAATCAAGCAAGTTTTCCGAATTCTCCAAGAAATTTCATCTGTAGCCTCAATTATGAGGTTTTCCGCAATTAAGGAGTTCTCATCTCGTAAAAGTCTTCAGTTATCTTAATTATGACTGAAACTGCGCCGATTTTCTTCAAGAACTCGAACTTCTTGGGATTTTCAAGGAATAACGAGGTCTTTCGAGTCTTATTTCTCCTCCGAGAGCACTCTTTTGTATGTTTCCACATTTAGTTTGTATTTTCTCAACGAGAATTTTTTCATTCGCCTTCGCAAAACGTCAACGGTAAACTCTTGGGGACGAGAGGAGCAGTTTTGAAAATGTTGCATTGTGCACAGTCTTTGCGAAGTTGACGCTATTATTTTTTGCGGGGTAATTCCAGCTTGCGTTTTTTCCTTTCATTCACTCTTCTCAGTTCTCACAAAGTCTTACCAAACTCCATTTTTATCTCTTCGCAATACCTCTCTTATTTAAAGTTATTCCTTTCATATAATCATCTGTGAATGATATTGACAATCGTCAGCTTAGGTCAATAATCCGAAATTAGGTTCTTTGAAGCTCTTCATTCTTTCATTTTATCCCCTGCCTATCGCTTAAATCCCTCAGAATTCCTACCATTACTATTCTCTCGTAGTTATGGCTAGCTTTTCTTCTGTAATAAATCGATAAGAATACTTTTGACTTTTTTACCTTTGCATAACGAAAAAATCATTCATTTTTAAAATAAACATTTACAAAGCAGGATACTACAAGAGAATTGTATCATTTTTCATATTTAACTCTGTTAAAGTTTTTTAATGATGCTATTAATTATTTATTATTGTACATATTCTTATAATTATTATTACTAATGTTCATCGATAAGAATATTTTTTTACTTTTTTACCTTTGCATTATGAAAATATTATTCACGAAGCTAGTTACTGCTAGAGATTTTTTCATTTTTATAGTTAACTTTATTAAAGTTTTTTATGTTGCCATTTTTCGACTTCTAATCTAATTAATTGTATTTCATAATTTTCTTTAACTGTTTTTTCTTATGCTAGCCTTGCTTTCTTATTTTATCTTTGAGGTGATTTAACTGACTTATTCTGACAATCTACTTCCTCCTTAAAATTTAATTAACTCTCAATATGTTTCCCAAGTGTTTTCCACCTCCTATTTTCTGGCGTATTCTTGCTGTTGTGTATTTTTTCCTAAGTAAGAGCGGACAAAAAGAGGTTGTCATCACAAACTTTCGGTTATGAAGTTTCGTTATTATTGAAGGTATTTCACCTTGGTCAGGCCCCATCTGAAATATGCGTCTAGCTTAGAAATAGAGTATATATAGCGAGATTTTGCAGCTTATTGCCACTTCTCGCACCAAAAGCCATCGTTCCTTATCGCGCCAATCTCCTGGTTAAACCTCTTCTTCTCATTTCCATCTCTATATTTTCTCTCCATTTTTTCCTCGGTCTTCCTCGTTTATTTCTTCCAGCTGGGGTCCATTCCCAAACTTTCAGAGGTATCCTTTCTTCTTTCATACGTCTCAGATGTCTATACCATTTGAGTTGTTTTGTAATTTATTGTTTCTTAAACTGTTTTTTTGCCGACATTTTTTCCCTAATCCAATTTTTAACATGATCTAATAAATTTGGGTTACAGAATTTCCTCCAATATCTCATTTCTGCTGAAAGTAGTCTTTGAGACATACTTTTATCCATAACCCATACCTCTGAACTATACGTCATAACAGGTTCTATTAAAGTTTTAAAATTATTTCTTCTAGTTTTATGCGTTACTTTATTGTTCCACGGTATTGGAGCAGCATCTTAATCATTTTTTCCCCTTTTCCTACTTTCTTTATTATGTCTCTATTGTCCTTCCCATCTTTACTGATCGTAACTCCAAGATAATCGTATGAACTAACATATTTTATTTGCCCACTTTCTAATTCAATGTCTTCTTCTTTACCTCCGATCACCATATATTGTGTTTTGTCTATGATTACTTCTAATCCCCACTTAGTATATTCTTCCACTATTCTATTTAGCATATACGTCACATCTCCTTGGTCTTCTGCTATTACAATTTGATCGTCTGCGAAGAAAATGGTGTATATGGGGGTGTTGTCTACCCATATTCCCATTGGGCTGCATTTCTTTTCCCATTTTTTTAACGCAGCGTACAAACAACTTTTAAACAGAGTTGGAGAGAGGCAGCAGCAGCCCTGTTTCACACCTTTACTTTGTGATGACGATGTGCTTCCAATCTTGATGGTAATTTGATTTTCTCTGTACAGTGCTGTTACTGCATTTGTATACGCCTTATTTATACCTGCTTCGCCCATAACAGTCCATAATTTTTGTAGGGGAACAGAATCAAACGCCTTTTGTGGATCAATGAATGAATGAAGTCACATGTGAAGAAATAGAGTCTAGCTTTATATAGGATGAAACGTGTATCCACGAGCTCGAGAAAGTGCATCGTAAGGCGATGCGATTTGTTAAAAAATGCTACGATGGAAAATAAAGCGTTACGAAAGCTCTCGAACGCAGTTTTGGAAGCCTTGGAAAATTGAAGTAGATCAAAAGCTAGCTCGCGATTGCTTGATAAATTCAGAGAAAGTACATTTGCGAAAGACGTAATCGGCAATAAGCGACTCCTCTGCTACTTCGGTCGATCAGACAATGAACGTAGAATAAGGGAAACAGATGTGAGGACGATTTAGGGACTAATTCTTTCCACGAATGATACGCGACAACAATAAGCTGAAGAAGGATCTATAACGCTGAAAGGCGGCCTGCAGGACATGTATGTAGATGTAGTAGATGTACAGAAAGACCCGAGGGAGAGATAAATACTGTAGCAGGCGCATACTGCCTAGTTCGTGCGGCGAAGGAGAAGACTTTCTATACTGAAACACTTACGGCTTCCGACATTGTTATTTAAACGATAAAAAAGTTAAACAATGAACGCAAAAAATTCGCACCATTACTTCCATTCCAACTCGGGACGCTATTGATTGGATGGTGCTGCGAACATAGGGTCTAATTTCCCCCTACATTTCGAAATGTTCTCTTTAGCTTTCTTTCGTGATTTCGAATAATATTGTTTTTCGTAAGTGGCTGTATGTAGAGCTGCGGTTGCACTTTCTTTATGGTGTGGAGGATAAACTTGAGTTTATCATTTGCGTAAACAAAAACAGTGAGGAATTGGATTGTGTGGGGAAAATCGATGAAAAATAGTGAGATTTTGAACTAGAAATGAATGTGCAATGAATCGATGTGTACAGCAAGAATTCTGCTTGGGCACTATGAAAGACTGATAACTAGTAGGTTTGGACGTGCACTGCTGAGGATGAATTAAAGCAGAATGATGGAAGTAGAATAAGAAGAGTTAATAACCTGGAAAGGAGAAGGAGACAAAGAAAAGAGTGGATTTCTTCGCCAAAACACATGTTTAACATTAATAGGGAATGTGGCATGCATGATGATGATCTTTTGAATGCAAAACTTGGCCAAATCAGAGTGGCCAGGAGGTAGACGATCGGATCTGCCACTTGGGCGCCTTAGTATTCCGATCATATAACACGTAATCTTTGATCTTTAACAGAGCTAAATTGTGAAATATTTGATGATTCAATGACTGCAGTGGAGTAGCTAAGTTAGCCGCATCACGAGAAACATTAAAAGATTGAGCGGGTAATTTCCGTTTATTGGATATCTTCGTAAAATTTAGAATCAACATTCATAATAAATATCAAGTAATTTAAAATACAAGCAGAAATCGATAATAAAGCCTAAAATCATAATATCAAATGCTTGAAATCTCTTTAGTTGATCAACATCATCATGGGTAAACAATCCGAACATTGATTTGTTGCTGTTATCAAAGTATCCCAAAAGTCGCTTCATCTTTTTTAACTTTAACTGTAGCCATTACATCTTTCTCGTATTTTCAACCTCTGCCATTCCATAAAATAATTTTTTAAGGAGACTATCGTGCCTTTGCGTGTTCCCGATCACGTTTATTCTTCATTTGCTCATTTAAATTAGTAACCTTTAGCACCGTAATTTAAACCATACTGGAAAACTCCACAAATTGAATAGCAATAATTTTCACTCAGGGAAAGCTTTCAGAAATCTTTTCGGTAGCAAAACTTTTCCAAATTTCAATTTTCCTTATCTTTAGTGTAATGAAAGTCTTGCGAGACATTCTACTTAAACCATAGCGAAACAAAAGCATAGTTTTTGAGCGGTTCTCCTTCCCATTTGTTCCTTAAAACTCTTCAAAGCATTCTCCCTCTTTCTTACAGGACAATCGGAAAGCGGTTAATATCTTCCGCTATCTTTTAATTGTGAACTAATTATTCGTTGTCTTCCTGCGCCGCTGCGGAGTAACTTGAAAAGAAATGTCTCCAGAAACGAACACAAAGAAATCCGTTTGACTGTTCATCTGCTTTATTTGTGTGCTCCTTTGAATCCCAACTTTGTTCGCACCCTCCCACTGGAGGTAGCGAAGAGGAAATGCCACGGAGGAAGAGGCCAAGTTTCAAGCTTCAGTCAACAGACAAGGTTTCCATGGAGACTGGTGCAAGAGTGGTTGGTTTGCGCTGCCATCTGTGGAGGACGTTTTGAAGGAGGGTCGCTTGAAGCGTTTGAAGTTTTTGGGGTCGCGTAAGGGGAAAGTCTGCTTGTGGGAGTGGAGAGGGGAAGGGGATCTTCGTTTTTATTTTCGCCAGAGTTTCTCGGAAACAAGGGCGGGGAAATTGGAAGAAGAGTTGAAACCAGGAAGTTTATTACTGTGAGTGCAATTACAAAACTCATTTTTTTTCTCCAATTTCCCCGTCTTTCGTCCGAGATTGGGTGAAGGAAGAAAAAAACCGGGACGGTATCTTAGAAATTATTTCTTTAAAAACTCCGGGAGTTATTCCTCCGCGAAGGATCTCCTCCTTCCGGAATCTATTCGGGAAGAAATTAATTTCCTTTTTCTCTTTTCTTATTCGTTGATTCCCTCCGGAGGGGATGTATAAGGACAATGGAGTGGCGTTTTATACTCAACTCTAAATATTTTCCTTATCCATCTTCCTAAGAGAATCCTCCTCGCTAGAAAACTACAATTTTCTATACCTTCTAATTTTTTAAACACATTAATACCTCACACCGCATGGTGAACTCACTCCTGAAATGCTCCGTGATTTCTGTAACCATTTGGAAGGTTTTCTTGTTAATCGGACTGCATTATCCTTCACTTGTTGGTGCTCTATCACACAAATATACAGGTAGTAAAATATACTTTAATGTGCACTGTACCACAATTGTATGATTTTTGATACTGTGCAAATTGAGGTATTTCTTACAACCTGTGTTTCTTGCAATTGTACAATTGAATTTATTTACACATTTTCCCGATTAAAAGTGTGTCGTTACGCAGAGAAAGTTCCTAGTGCAAAAATTATAATTCAGAAACTCAATGGTATTGTTTCTCCAAAAGATTCTTATGTAAAAACGTATGAACTTTCAAGTACGCTACGTCGGGTTCAGTATGACATTGACTTGTTTTGAGCCGTCACTATCGAGTAGTATGCACTTGGTCCAATAAGTTGGCAGACCTTGAAGACGTGCTGGAGACCGTATTTTGACATCCTCTTCAGAACGTCCTCCACCTTGATTTAATTTTTCTCAGCGGATGTTGCATAGAAATTTCCCTCAGGCTCTCAGCCAGGTGATCTGGCCGATATGTTACTAGATATCGCCAGGATAACCCGGCTGAGAACCAGAGAAGAATTCCTATAGGTATATAAACCGCCTTCTCCACAACAGCTGCTAAAGAGCTAAAACAATTTCGGGATCGTACTGGTGAAGCCAAGTGTTAACACCTGTAATGCAGGAATACAGGTATGCATCGCCATTCTCCGTTATTATTATAGTCATTATTATTATATTTATTATTCTTATAGTTGTTGTTATTATGCTCTTATGGCGAGTTGAGCCAAAATAGCCTCTCTTTCACCTAAACTCTGGAGATATTTCATGATGATAATAACTAATAAACCGAAAACAATTGACAACGATTTACTTACATCTAGAAAAATTAATTAATTAATGTATCCAAACAAGCCGGCAAACATAGATGCAATATAATTGGCACAAAGAGTAGATAAAAATTAATAGGCAGTCCATTTGAAAAATAAATTAAAAAATAATTTCTAAAAATTAGATATAGATACGTAAAAAACGCCAAATTTGAGTTTTGGAGAAGACTCCATTGACCAAATTAAAGGTTTATGGAGAAAACCCACGGTGATGGAAAACACCCACACGAAAAGAGAGGTGAAAAGGAAACCGCGAAAACTCAGAGGTAATAAATACACTATAACTCACGCGTGACGATACAAATTATTTACACGTCACGCTAGGCGCTATAGCTTCCGACACGTCCACTCGCACCATCTTACTTTCACTCAGCAGCAATCTCGAGTCAAAACCCTCACAGATCTGTTTATGTGCTAGCAATTTAACAGAATGACGAATGTTCTGCTAATAGAATTTTTTTAAAGTCTCACAGTCTATAAACTGTCGATCTTCTAGAACAATATATCTAAAGTAGAACAATTCTAAACGTTTCCATTCTTTTGTGCAGGAGAGAGAAGCGACTCCATTTTACGTAGGTGACCAGCGTGCTTTTGCCACTCTTCATGCGCGCTTCCATTTTTTGTCCACTATTCGTATAAACCTTTACTTATTCTCCAAAATCGCATTTTCTCTATTATACTCATGAGAGGTGACTTCAACAATACCTGTGGTTGTCAAGACAAAAGTTTTTAAAGAAAAATGTTACAAATGTTACAAAAAACTTCAATTTTTATACAATCTCGCAGAAAATCTGGCACTTTTGCAAGATATATGTTCCGAACAAAAGTTATTTTAATTTTTATCATATACTTACCTTTGGTCACATCGCATATATCAGGATCAGGGTGGATTCTTTCTATTTTGTAATATTCCCTTTACGCTTTTATTCCCGAAGCCGAGATTAATGATGCCTCAGTATGTCCTATCGCTTGAACAAGAGGGAATGGATCCTGTTGGAAAATGCCAAGCTATTCGTAGAAAATTTTCATCTCGTACTTCAACTGTCGTTTCAGGAGATCCTCTCTCAGATGAGGAATACACTCGCTTTGAGGGAACTTTTCCTCCTCTTTTCCCTTCCTTCGCTCCGCCTAATCTCCAAAATTCAATCAGCAACACCATTCTTCTGCTCCGCGAACTATGTTCAATTTCCTGCACGACAAAGGCCTGGGGATCGATGGAAGGAAATGTAGAAGGAGAGAGAGAGAGAAAGAGAGGAAAAACCTTTCACTCACTCCCCCCGCACTCGCTTTCTTTTGAACTTCGTCACTGGTGTCATCAGAAAGGCGTTTATCACTTATACTCCGCTAAGTCTCTCTCCAACTCCACTGTTTGAATAATCCCTGACTCTTGAATTGTCTGCTTATAAATTACAAATTACCGCCCTCTGCGAAGGGGACGGGAAGATCGGGTCGAGGCCTTGGGAATATCTTGGAATGGAACGAAGTTATTTCTCGCGCTTGGAGATGAAAGGAAGGCATGAAGTAGAGGATGAGGTAACGAAATCTTTTATGTCAACTCGCATGGGGTTCAACATACAAAATTATTTGCAGGTGGAATGTTTTGATCCATTGCCAGAAGATGTAATCCCGGAAAAGATATAAAGATATGGATACCCTTTGGAGCCCATTTTTCGGGTTTCGCCACCTGTTGTAAGTATACGTGTATATACACACACACACATATAATTATATATATATATATATATATATATATCCTTGCAGCCTCATTAAGAAATTTATTTCTATATTATATAGCATATACAAATACTGAATTGCGTAAATTTATAAATCCGGGTTCATTTAATAACAATATCTGTATTCGTTCCGTCGGCGAAGTTTCATAATTTCATCTTGCAAGTTCATACATTTGTTAAACATCAAATGGGCTCTTCTGATCGCTGGAAAGGTTTCCTTTCTGAACTATTTTTATGGGTGTGTACCGTGTAAAAACTTTAAAATTCCATTACATGATATTACTTTTTCCACCATGGTATATATAAGTATGTACTTAGTCTTACTGCCTATCATCGTTGAATTAGTTTAGTGGATAATGCAGGTTCCAGTATGAGTCGCAGTGTGAGTGATCTAAGAAGGTAATGATGAGAGAAAAATACACACGAGGGCAAAAATTTACGAGCGATTTGATTCTTAATTAACTCTATCCAAAATTATACGGCCCATTTGAATTTTAATTAACCTTATCCGAATAAAAAGTAAGGAAAGGGAGGAAATCTTTTAATTTTACGACGCCAAAGTGATGGAAATTTTCCGATCGAATCACTTTTCCCAAAAATCTTGATTTTCAAAATTCACGGAGGAAGGAGTCGTTTTGTGGAACTCTGTCAGATCGAAATAAAAAGAAGGTGAAAAATTATTGATGAGTCTTGAAATTTTCTCTTTCAGGAAAATTTCGATGTGACTTATTCCTCTCATTTCAATTGAAAACGTAAATAAAATCAACCGTGAAAAAAGCTATACTCTCATCTGTGCGTGTAAATCATATACTTTTGAAGTTATTGAAACTGCCGAGAGAGAAGATCGGATGAAAAACGACTTCTGGGTCTGAAATTAAACAGAAAGGAAGCGGGGTTCGACTGTTTTTATTCCTTTGGCTCGTAAAAGGATTCGAGAGTAATTTCGAGATAGTTCATAAAAGAGTGTGGAACTGACAACGAGCGCCGAGGGAGAAATTAGAGACTCGAAGGAAAAGAGGAGAAAAATAAAAGACAAGGGAAACTGAACGAAGATTCGAGATAAAGAGATTAAGACGCTAGCTTCCTTTTTTCGGACGGCTGAACTGCAAGAATATTCTACATTAAGGGAGCGAATTGGGTTTTAGTTCGAGAGAGAGACAGAAAACTAAGGCAAAGGAGATGTGTGGCTTTTGAAGCGGCAAAATGGAGTGGGGGGAACAGTGGGGGGGGGGGGAGCCAAGTTGGCAGAGAGCAGAATACGGAAGTACGCTGGAGTTGAACGTCGCAGAGTAGTGTGTGTGGAAGTTTTCAAAGTGTAGAGAAGGATGAGGGAGTGGAAGGGGCAACACTGGCTAAAGGAGGGGATTGGCTTCCACTCCGAATGGAAGAGAGACTGCAATGGATAGACTTCCTCTTCTTTTCTGAAGAGGACCACCCCCACTCCATGTAATCTCTTTTGACCTCTGTTTTCCTTTCCAGAATCTACTCAATTTCGCCGTTTAAAATGAAGTCCTTTGAGTGTCCTCTTTAGGGAACATTCCTTCAGGAGTATGTCGCCAATTTATCCGAGGGGAAATCTGCAAATTCGATCTTAACCAAGTTCGGAAAACAATATGTGATACGGTATAAATACTTTTTCTCCTTAGAAGGATTAGGTTTAGCATTTGGAGCAATTTGCGTTACTAAAAATAAGTTAGTTGATAAAATTAATTCATGATAAAAGCTTTGTTGATCATTTATTACAGCACTTACTAAATAGGTTACGTTCCCATTTGCCCGAACCAACGTCCACAAATTCATGACGCTGTTTATTTGTACGCAAATCTCGTAAAGTTATTCATTAAGATGAGACAGAGCTCATACATATATATAATTCGAATCAGGGCAGCATAAGACAGTAATTTTGTCTTATACATCAAAGTTACTAACGATTTGGGTATCATCACGAGAATCGTTAATACATAACTTATTTAATTATTGGTTGTTCATTGGTTTCAGTGAATTTAGTTTTATATATATACATATATAAATGAAACTAATCTTGTAATGATTACAGCTTACCCATATCAGTTATTCTGTCTTTGAAATTCTTAGTGTTGATTTCAATTTATTTAATGTTTGCTCGATTTAAACACAAAAACATTTAAACGTTTTGATTAGATGACCCTTACTTCGCCATCAGGATATTTTTACGCACTTTTACTTATTTATTAAATATACAGTTTTATTTTATAATTTTTCATTCATTCACTTTCTGGGATTCTGTTTCCTAGAGAATTTAAATTTCCACCGGAATTCTTGCCAAAGAGTCTTCCAAAATTATAGGAATTCCGAAATATTTTTCCTCCAATGATTTTATCAATATTTTCGTTTGCTCCACAGTTGCCTGAAATGTCCAATCAAATTCGAGCCGCGAATTCTTATCAGTTCTATCAGTTACTTCTAATCGATTTATGTAAGACTGTGTGGAATGGATATTTTTCACAATCAAATAAGCAGTATGAAATTATAATAGAAGAATGTCCTAGATTATTACGCATAACTTCATACCACTTTGCTACATTTCGTCTCCTACAATATATGTTATAGAAAATGGGGATGGGTGATCTAGCGCAAGATGGTGAGCACCCAAGAAAAATCTCAAGGAAGAGTGTACTTCCCGGGACTTCCCGGGAAACCAGACTTTTTTCAAGTCCATTCTTCCCTGGGATTTTTACTGGGTGCGCACCATCTTGCGCTAGATCACCCATGCCCGTTTTCTATGATTAGAAGAATACCCTAAATTATTACGTATAAATTCATGCCACTTTGCTACATCTCGTCTCCTACAACGTACGTTATAGCTGTTTCTTTAACTCAGAGATAATATTTGGTTGATTAAGTCTCCTCAAATAGACAAAATTAAATGCTAAAAATTAGAATTAAAAATAGAAATAGACAAAATTTAATGCTAAAAATTTAAATTAGAATTAAAAATAGAGATAGACAAAATTACTGATAAAATTTAGAAAAATAACGAAAAATAATAAAGGAAACAACTTGGTTGAATCTTTACAAAACTATGGCTGTTCCGACAATAACATAAACAGGTAAAAATTAAGAAACAAAAAAAAGAAGAAAACAGAACACAAGGTCATGAATAAAAACCTTAGTGAAATTGAAACGATACAGAAGAACTGATCGTTTAAGCAAATAAGTAACAAGAGCTGACCTATTTGAACTCAATGAAAGTGTAAATTAGGAGCAATGCAAAAGAACAACGGAGCAGAGTGGAAAAAGAAGTATTGTCACCCAGCCGAAGAAAAGTAGCAAAGAAAATTACTTCACCCGGTAAAGGCCAAAGAAACAAGATTTCATGCTGCATGCGCTAAGATATTTGCAAGTGTTGCGGAAAGTTTCGATTCTCTCAGAAGAATTTAATCGTCTCTCTTTCTTTAGACATATCTATCTTCTCTTCAACAACTGCCTATCTATATCTTTAAATATTTTCGCTTTTTTTCCTGTAGCTCCCATAAAATAGCTTCTCCGCAGGCATATTCATTAGATAGCTCTTGAATTAATCCTGATGCAGCAGAGGTTAGCTTATTAGTGCGCGGAAACCCACTGAAGAAAGACTTTTCATACCTATGGCATGGATGGCACATCGTCAGTTACTCGATTTAACTGCGGACCTTTCCTTTCTAATATGCGATCCATATGAGACCGTCTTCGCTGTATCTTAATTATAGTAAAACCTCGGTCTGCGTGTAACTTGGTTTGCGAGTGTTTTGCAAGACGAGCAAAACTTCTTTATAAATTTTAACTTAATGACCAAGCGAGATCTTGCAGTACGAGCAATGCATGGTACAGTACGTATACGCTGATTTGTCTGCCGAGCAACACGTGATCACTGCTTCCCTAATAACCATTCTTATGTATGTAAATATTTTTAGGTTTTCGAACGAATCATGATCATCTGAGATTCCATTATTTCCTATAGGGAAATCACTTTGATATACGAATGCTTTGGGTTAATAGCACGATTCTGGAACGAATTTTGCTCGCAATCCAAGTTTTGACTGTACTATTATATAATTACTACTGCTACATAGTAGTTAATAGAAAAGTATGTCCATTTATTTTAACACAATAGCAGTTTATTCGAGAAATGTTTTCAATGTTTATGTACTTTTCAACGAAAACTTTATTAATTCGTCTTAGGATATGAAACTGGATGAAGCCTTTTGAACTTGAATATATGAGTATTAGTTCAATCAAACTTGGATATATTATTTGCCATTTACATTACAAAAGCACTTTTACTAGCAATATCCTGATTTCCAAGTCTCTGTCATTACAGAAAGTACTCTAAATAACTTCGAAAATCCGTACAATGCATCCTTATGGGAAAAATCGGGGCCTTATAGAATCGCACCCATAATGGCTAGGATCGATATCACACTTTTCCTCGAATTTTTTTTGTTGCGATTATACGACATTAAAGGGTTAAAGTCAGTGACTTTTGGGATTTACGAGAATTAGTATCCTATATTTAGCAATATAATAGATCCTGGAGTACTTAGCAAAAATATTTTTGAATGAAAGTTGAAAAATGTAAAGAATATCTAAAAAGAGATAAGGTAAGAAAAAGACATTAAATGGCCAAAATAGGTCATTTGTAAAAATAATGGGTGAAAATATTGTCATAAATGGAAAATTTCTACTCTGTGATGCACGTGCATGGTGTGGTTGCCTAACTCTAGTTTTCAAATGCAAATTTTGAGTAAACCAAGGCCTAGTTGTTTCATAGGCGGGATACGTGTCTATTATTTTAGAGTCTGTAACACACCCTGAAAGTCTCAAGTGAATCCGTGTCACACGAAGATGATTCTCCCCTTGTGAGTTAAATGTGACCCGTGAGCCACGGATGTTTCATTGGTGGCCTAAACAGTCCCCATTTGGAAAATCTCAGAGCAAATTCCGTTAGTGTGTCGAGAATAATAAAGTATCAATTAAATAACCTCCACTCCTCAATCCGACCTCGTTTTCTGAGTCTGCGCAACTTGTGAGAAGAACAAAGTGATGGGATTCATTTTCCCGCAAACATGCGGGGATCAAGCTCTACTTGAAACTTAAACTGATTTAAATTGGTCTCAGTTTTAGGGATGGCACAACATGAAGCAGCTTGATTTGTACGATTTTAAATTCGCTATTGCTGCATATGCTATATTAAGGTCATCGGGTAGTATTCATTCCATGTGAGAGTATTGGATTAGCACCGGAAGGTTTCTGAAAATTTCATCAATATAGGACTCGTCGACGAAGTAGATTTCATTATTCCGCTTAACGACGACCGTGATTCCGAGAAAAAAACGCCTTAAAAGAGAATAACTGTGACTGATAGCTACTTCTGATCATTTTTTTCTAGAGTATTAGAGAAGCTAATAAACCTTTGAGCGAGTTTTCCAACATTAACGGTTCCGATGCCCCCTTAGCTCTTATGTAAATAAATTCCCCAATTCCCTATCATAAGAAATTCATTTTAAAGTTAACCCCAGTAAAACTATAGAACATAAGGGAATTTTTCCTGAATAGAACTACTATTTGAAGACTTAAATGGAATTATTTATTTAATTATCTACTATTCAACGTTCTCCATGGATCAACTCCCGCTGTACTCCCTAGGCATTTTCTTAGTTGGACTCTATATTTATTTTTCTATTCTATTAAACTGTCTAAGTTGGCGGATTGGACCAGAAGCCATCAATTTAAGAATTAAAAAGGCAAAGAGATAAATCGATCTAGTTTAACTACACCAGCCTTTTCGCCATCAGTCCCTCTTCGTTCAAGTAGCGTCTATTGCCCCCGAATATTTGCTGAAACAAATAATATCTGCACATGTCTAGCCATCAATACCATAAAATCCCTCCTCCAAATCGTAATGTTATAATTATTCTGCAACACGCAGACAATGATAATGAGGAAAGCAATGTTTACTGCCGAATATGAATGACTTCATTACCTACTTACATTCGCCTACAGGCGAGCGAGCGACCTTAAAGGAGCCAATGCGGTCCATTTGAATCGATTGCAGAGTATCAAGCCAACGTGAGCGAGTTCTTGCTTCCGAATTTTACAGGAGCTTCAATAGATTCTCCTGTTTTGAATTTAACCAAGGAGTAGCGTATTTTACAAATTTTAGATCTTTGAGCCACCAAGTAAGCACTTAACATTAGCAAAAGGTCTATTTATGCAGTTCTTGCATTTAATCGACACTCTCTTTTTTTTAAAGAGAGATTAAGAACAGGTTATTAAAACGATGAGATTCCTTTTTAACTTCTTTTAGAGACAACGTGAATGAGAATGGAAGGAATCATATACATCATTTACTCAGTGTTAATTTTACTAAATTCAACTAATGACAACAGCGTGTTTCAATTATATTAAAATCATCTAAGATATTTTGAGTACATTATACTTCTACTCTCAAGTTACTGTTGAGTATTTTTAAATAATTATGAATTAAATATTCTTGTGAATATTTCTATTTCTTTACATTGTTTCAAAGAATATATTATAAGTAACATTTTATTACATGTTACTTTTTATAATATGTATAATTTTTATTTTAAATATGTTACTTTTGCATTTTTGCCATCTTTTACACCTTTAAAACTCTCCTCAACTCTCAAAATTTGCTTGTTTCCCTACTTTGCTTTCTATTAATTTCTCTCTTTTTCATAATATAGTAGTCTGGATTTAATTTTAAATATAAAATTTCTTTGTTTGTAACTTATTGTGTAATTCTGACTGATTTAAAAGTCAATAAAGAGCCACTTTGCTATTTTAAAAATGCATTGCTATGTGAATGGAAAATCCTGAGACAGTTTCACTTTAACCAAGTTGGAGTGAAACTGAGGAGTACACTTGTATGAAATAGGTTTTACATTGAGTAAGTTTTACTAACTCTCCAAATCATTGTGCCATTAAAAGCCATTGATTCTCATAATGTAAAGGAGTATTATTAATTCTATATTAGTTACCCGACACAATGGTACTCGGTGTTCGTTTAGTTATGTTTTCGTCGATTCGAGCGCAGGGGTAATATTACTTAAGAATTTGGGGCAAATTTTTTAAAAAATATAACTATTACCATTCCATCGTCTGACTTAAGACTACAGATTCATATAGATCTCAGAAATCTAGAATCGGCGAGGACAGAAAACATGTTATACCCAACTAATCCATCCTAATAGCATACAACACTTTCATACCTCGGGGAATAAGGGGAGTAGATTTCGCCTCAGGGGAAGAATGTTTCACGCCTTCTTCTAACGTATTAGGAGGTTGCTTCTTCACATCTTCACCAGTTCCACCATTTTTCCAAGCGACAAAGGTATTCCTAACGTCGAAACGCTTTGGATAACCTTTCGATTGTTGCGCTAGTGTCGCGCCCTTTTCCTCAGGCGTCAATCGCCGCCATTTATCTGCTAAGGATCTGTCTCCCCTCCGCCGGCCCTTCTTCTCCACCAGATTCCAATTAAAGTGAGCATTCTGCTCCATGGGAGTGTCCCTGACATTCAAGTGACGTCACTTTTCGGTTCTTCCTTCATCGAATCCTCCCCGTTGTGTATCCTTCCCCTCGCACCGCCTCCCTTATTACCTTCTCAATGAACAGCGCGACTATTGTGCTTTCCCTCGCGAGAATCGCCTCATTTTGATAGTTTCAGCCGTTCTTCATTACCTGAGTTCCATACGCTATTCCAGAGATTTATTGATACGGAGGACTGGTTGCGTTAAATGTGGAAAAATATGGGTAACAGTTGGAGAATTATCAATCTATTCGTCTAAAATATGCAAATGCTATCTATTAAAAATATATCCAAAGCAATTGCCCGTTTACATTTTGATGGAGAGCAAGTTTAGGAAAACTTAAGAGTTTCCGCGAATATCCAGCAAAGTTAATCTATAGCTCATCTCATGTCACAATTACTAGTAAAGGTATTTATTTAGAGAGATTACCCTAAAAGGACGGAAATACTGTTTTCGCGTATGTCAATTCCATACTTTGACTGCAAAAAAATTTGAAATAAATTATTCAAAGAATTGGTCAAAAATATTTTCACGGAAAATTTGTACGATGACGAATTTAAAGCAGCTACAAGCGGTGAAAATATTATATTAATCGATATTACTTTCCAAATAAGTTCATTATGTAAACTTAAAACTTATCACAGTATAGAAAATGTATGCACGTATGGAGAGAAAACTGATTCTGACTTTCATTAGGTGTACTTAGCTTATTAAATATTCATATAGATCAACGATACAGACTCAGGGCCAACCTTGTGGTAATTATTAATATTAAACATATTAAAACGCTCCATTAGAGTGAACTTTTTTCTGTGGTATAGTAAAAAGTTCACTCTAATGGAGCGGTTTAATATGTTTCATATAGATCATTCCGAAGTTATTGTAAATGTATTTTATCATTAGGGATCTGTAATATTTGAAATAAAATACGGCTCTTTTGTGCCGTCAACAGGAATCTTATCGAAAAGTTAGACACCAAGAAATTTTAACTGCGTCTCCTAATGAAGACGTTCATATATATTGTTGATGTCCGTTCCAAAATATTCGAGGTTAGATGGAAGACTCTGGCCTAACCTCGCCATTAAAGGGTCCAATAATAAATTCCAAATCCGTTCCAAATTAACAAATATCTATCAAAGGAAATAGCTTATATCTTACGTAAAAGATATACAGGTACACCAAATCCTCCGACATAGGCCTGGATATTCATTTGAAGCGACCCTCTGACGAAAGTAGTTTAAAGGGTAAACAAATCACCAAACTCCAAGAGTTAAGGAAGGTCAGAACTAATCAACCCTCGTGTACTCCAGGAATACATGAGATTGATTGTGCGCCTCAGCTGTAATTTACACTTCAACGTCCCAAAATAATAAAGCCGCGTTAGATGCAAAATAGATGCTCGTTGAAAGGGGCAAAATATAAATGGATTACAATCCAGAAGGAATCGCTGGACAAATTGGCAGACGATGTTGGGATGAAATTGAAATTGGACGAGTTATTTGTTCAGAATGTTTTTTCCCCCAATGGAAGGCGAGGAGAGAGAGTTGTTCCGTCCGAAGAATGAGATTTCCGTCGAATGATGATTGGGGTGGAAGGAGATGAGGTGTCAACGGTGTGGCTGGAGGAAGAAAAGAGTAGAAACGAAATCATTTCTTCCGGGATCGAGATGCTGTAGAATGTTGAAAGGAGTGGGGAGGACAAAGACAAGAGGGAGGAAATGAAATTGGGGGGATCTGTGAAGGAAGGCGATAGGGTTCCAGAAGAGATTGGAATTGGTTGATATCTCGGCGGTAAAGGAAAATTTTCAAATGAATAGAAGCCGATGGAATAAAAAAGAAGCGAGTGGTGAATGGAGACGGCGAAAAGCATTGGCAAAACTTTATATTCTTGAGGACGGAGTTGAGGAATCAATTTCCCGGAGTCCCCTTAGTTTTCCCCGGTAGTTCGAAATTTGGAAATTAACGTCGGCGGTTGAGCTATTGTTGGCGAGGGCAGGTCTCTCGCTTAGTAAATCCAACCTGTTACCTCCCTTCTTGTCCAACTTACGAAGCCCACTCCGTTTCATAATACCTGGATAATCTTAGGAGGCGCTTTCTTGTTTTATGTGTATGAAGTTGTGGAATTGAAAATTGAATTAGAAGATGTATAAATACCATATTAAATAATAAGGATTACAGGTAGTATCAGATATCTGTGTAGCGTAATTGGAATGTTTAGAGAGGAAATAAAGGAAATTGTAAATTCAAAGTTATATTTTGAAAAATCTTCCTTTGATCCTGCACCGAATATAATTTGTTTTATTTTTGTTTAAAATGTAGTCCACTGTTATATTTACCTGCATATGCCTTTTCTGGAACTAATTTCTTCTATTATTCTCACCTTAAAAACGTATATTTCATAATTTTTCTATTATGTTATTCACAGATAAATATTAAGATGTGAAAAATCTTACCATCTAATATCAAAATCTAATCTTTATCCTCATCCAGCCATAAGCGCCCTATACAATGTTTGACCAGGAATGTCCGCAAAAATCTTCCCTAAATATCGAAACGTAGCATGAAGCGTGAAAGATAAAGTTTGCATCCTGAGACATTTTCTCGTAATAAAATCCGCATCACGAATTCTAAATGATTGCCTACGTGCGAATAAAGACTGATGCTCACGACAATTCTATGCGAGAATAGATAATTTAGTGAAAACCTAAAGCATTAAAAAGGGCGTGAACAGAACTGTTTTAGGAGAATGGGTTGAAAAAGCGGTGAAGAGGAAAGATAAATGAGAATAGTAAATCAAACAGCGGCGGAGGCATTAGTATAAAGAGAAAGCTTATTGAGAGGAAATTGAGAATCGGAAAGAAATAAGAGAAAAGGAAAGACGATCTGGATGGAGGACAAAAGAGGGCGGAGAGGCACAAATCAAGCGAGAGGTCGCTGGTTAGAGAGAGGAATTAAAGCGAAAATAGAAATAAATTGAAAAAAGAGGAGATGGAAAGGAACCAATTGGAAAAAAGAACATCTCCTGTGAGTGTCACTCTCGTCGAATCAGATTTCTTCGAAAAAGGGACGCTTCTTTCTTTGGAATCGACTTGAGTGGGAATGGAAAGAGAGTAGAACCAATAACCTATTCGATCTCCTTATTTTGCGGGGAAAACATAGTATTATGAGTGAAAATCTAACAATTTCTAGGAAGAGTACCGACATAATCCTTAACCATCTTTCCTATCTAACTTAGTCAACAATATTCTTTATCGAATAAAAATATGGTAACCTTACTTTGGCGATGGCAAGATTACTCTTTGAACTCGGAAAGCTCCTTCATATATAACCCCCATTTTCGTGCATTTGATAATTGTGGAGCTCTATGAGATAATTAGATTAGTCAGTAAGAATTAAAACTCTCGCGATTTCTTCCATTGTACGTACGACCAGAAATAGAAGGCAATTTCCTCTATTTACAAGGAAATATCAACTTTTACATTCCCACGTTTCTATGATATTTACGTCGGTATTATGTCTGTAAAACTTCTTTTGGACAAAGTATATGTTTTTTATCTGTTACAAAGTAAGTATATAGCGCTGAATTTAGTGAATTTGTTGTTTATATTACATGCAAATTGTATGCGTAATTTTATTTGTCTTTCTTCATATTTTTCCATGTTTTTTCTCCCAAAGAGCAAAAAATATTCTGTTAATTTTTCCTAGACACCACTGAGAGTACGTATAATAAATATTATTGTCATTTTCAATCGAAAGAAACTCGAACCAAATTAAAAAACGGGAAACCACGCTAAAAGGTGACTGGTAAATAGTTATTGTTTATAAATAGGCAAAGTAACCAGTTCGTGTTACATTGCGCCATTCAACTTCTGCTGGGTTTAGAATATGGAACTGCTTATCTTGGAGATAAGAATTGAGTCCAAATTAAATGCGATATATTTCAAATTAAAAATTACAAATTCCATCGTATAACACAGAAATTCAAAATTCTGCTCATTCAAATTCTCTTTTGCTGAACGAATACGTATCGTTTAAATACGTACTGTATTTATGCGCTGTCTAAAATGAAATGTTATTTTGTCATATTGAATTTCGGTAGATACATTTTTCAAAGCCATAAGCTAAAAAGACCCTGAATCTACGACCGCTGAAGTGTTAGAATATATTAGAAAAACTATAAATATAAATCTCCACCGCAATTCAAAACAAATAGCTTATTTCAGGAAGTATGCAGATGCATCGGAGCCAATGTTAGATATACTTTGAAAACTCATAGCTGCAAATGTTGCAGTAGACTTAAATCTCAAATCCAAATCGCAATATAACAACACCACATTTGCAGGGGAATTATTAATGTCTCATCCCTCTAAGAAGGTAAGGTCTTGGAAGATTTAAAAATATTAAATGTTAACTTTCGTAAATATGTGTCTCCACAAATTCTATTTCCTATCCAATATTCAAAACCTTCGTTTAAAATTCTATGGATATGAAGATTTGGAGAGTATTCATTTCACTCTCAAGATCGTTATTCAGAGATTGTCTACATCTTTGATGGAGCATATATAGAAAATTTATTCGTAGAATGCAGAAAAGTAAACTACAAATTCAATCCGATACAAGCACATAAAATACGTCGATATAACTCATATCCGATGAGAATCTGGCGCTAAAAATCTCAATTTGAAAATACACTCAAAGAAGACGGTGCATGATTGAAAATTTAAATTTGAATTCACAAAAACCAAACCTCAACATCAACCGCCGTCCCCTACCAACAGTGTCTGCACCACACCGATAGAATCGCATGTAACCGAAGTGTGGGTGTGTCCCTCGTGAAAGGGGGGCGTGGGATGCCCTTTGAGAAGGGCACCCATTCACCAGACGCTTCCTTTAGTAACTCAATAACCAAAAATTGGTTCATCTCTCCTCGTTCCACGCCCTTTTCTTTACTTTGAACCGCACGAATGACGATCTTCCCTTTTCACCTACAAACATATAAGTTTACTTTCTCTTCATTCGTCGGTAACCCTTCTTCTCCGCCCAACAACTTTCCTTTTCATCTTAACCGAAACCTATTCTTCGATTCATACCACTGCTCTCAATTATAGTGATAATCCAATCGAACCGCATTTCCTGTCCTTATTATTGTTAAGTCTCGTAATAACACCACCTACTGCATCATGCTCAAATATTTCATACCCCAGCCATCAAACCCTCCTCCAGGTTAACGCTTCTCATCTTTATTTATATATAGTACAAAAATGTACGTAGTAACCATAGTATAAGCCAAAAACTTATGGTAAACACAACATCAATTCATTGTGATACGGAAAGGTCCAATCCATTTCTGTAAATACATTCCACGTACAACCATGAAAATTAAATTTAACTAGGATGTAATTACATCTTGTGCTATATTCATATGTTGCAAGACTCAAAGATTTGGGGAATTACTTTGCTTTCAAAAAGTGAGAGTTATTTATTAAAGAGAAGTCTTAATTCAATTTTTCGCTTTAATCGAGAACAGTATAGAATTCTAGTAAAAATTTTTGAATACCACATACCCTTATTCCAAGATTATTATTATTATTCATAATGTATGCAAAATATTAATTCATTAATTAAGGTTTGATTCTTTTTTACCTAAATCTAATTCCTTACGTCATGAAAATGGGTAGCGTTTAGTGGCCTAATTTGGGAACATTTTCTCGAAGAAGAGGAATTTATATTTCCGAGGGAAAAAATATCTCCAAGCAACTACAAATAATTAATTTTTTGGAAAATTCGCTTTTTTAAGGAATAAAATATACATTATAACAAAAAATAAGAAAATCTTAGCTTCTGAACTTTTGGGTACTTACACATTACCTAACTAACTATTACATTAAGTTACTATTCTGGTGATCATAGGCAGCTACACGATATAACAGACGGGACTTTAGAATCAGTTAAAGTCTAGTCTTTCTTCTTTATTTTCCACTAGCAATTCTTAAAACCACTCCGACTAAACTCAACTTCATTACATATTTATTCAGTAAACTGACTGTGTGGTAGAAAAAAGCACAATCATAAACATACTTATCAACTTCTTAATATTTCTCTTCTTTGTCCCATATATAGCTGCTGATTCGTCGTGTATCACATTTCACTCGCCTCTTCATCTTTCCATCTCTTTTTTTTAATTATCAAAGAGCATTCCAAAAGAATGCATAAAATCGTAGGCTTTTTCAATTCTATCTAAATTCATGCTTATCCATCTATCTATTTCGAGTCATCCATTTTAACATGACCTTAGTTTAACTTCCTTACTATAAAGTAGTGAGGAAAACATTGCTCCTATCTTCTGGGATAACAGTCATGGTATATAAATTAAATAGACGCACATCACAAGAATGATTCCTTGTAACCAACGCTGCATTTTACCGACAATTCTCTTCACTCTTTTAGCGTTCCTATTTCTCAACGTTTTCACATTTGATCCCGAGCGTGGACTTAAATTTTACGGATTAAAACCATTACTTCAATTCTGTTGTTAGATTATTCCGAACTATTTTCATGCAATTACACAAAGCTTAATTTACGTTAACTCCATAGCATTTAAAATCTAAATCGCTATTCTTACTGTGCATCTCTTATATTCAACCATTGGTAATAAGTCGTCCGGATATTTTTTTACATTTTCAAGTGCTTGTTTCCTAATGATGCTAAGTGTTATTTTGTGGAATTAAAAATAGAATAACGATAATCATAAATACATTTGAGTGGGATATTGACTCATTAGTCCCTTATTCAGGGTTAGCTCTAGACTGTTTGGCAACCAGATTGCATACCTCGTTTACCGCAAAGAGTCACCTGCTGATTATCTTTTTATCCCTTTATCACCCTCCATTTAATAATCCATCAAAAATCACAGCAGTTACCGGAGTAATAGCATAGAGGTAGAAAGTCCGTGCAAAACTCTTCGCTCAAAACATGCATTGCTATACCGACAAAATTCCTTACAGTTTCCTCTGGAACCGAGGCGTAGGTATTAATACATTTATCAATATAAACAACTCACATTACCGTCGCAAGCTAACAAAATCTTTTGCACTCATCGTCCTGATATATTTTATAAATATGAATACGCTTGCGACTTATCATCTGTAAATGCCTCGATAGTCTTTCAAGAACTATTATATAGATGTGACTGGGATTCGAATCCTGATCAAGTTGGAGTCCAAATCCAGAATGGAAATCCTGGATCTAAATTCCATTTATTTTCTTGAAAAAATTTCAGTCAAAAAGTCTGGGATTAATAGTGTCTTTGCAATTATCGGCTTCCTTACAATATAACATTTCGGTGAATAAATATTTGATTCGATACCTAACGTTTCTTTCTCTCCGGTCTCGAGGATTTCACTGAGATGTCTGTTGAATTACATCGAGTGTTAAATTATATAGACCTCTCCTGAGATCTTTTGTTGTAAAGAAATAAACAATTTCTCATAGATTTTCGGGAAAAACTAACACAAGGATTCATTCGATTAAATCTTATTCCAAACTGAATGTTGAGGAGACTTTGAAATAGGAGAAATAGAATAAAAACTCGCGATATAAATAAAGAAAAGAAATTTTCAAGACTATCGAAAGAGTAAGAAGAATGAATATCCAATTTATTGGTGGTAAACCCTCGGAGCTATCTGAATCAAGCGAGATTCCTGCCACTGAATTTGGTATGAAATTCACTTGAATATATCCTCAGTAGCAGTTTTTCCGTAAGGTGCTAACAACGTAGATATTTTGGTTTTCTTAAACAATTCAATGCAAGAAAAACCCAGAGCATTTTATCTAGTCAATTTAGAGAAAAGAAGTGGCTAAGATTTCGTCTAGAAACCACAGCATCCTCTCTTCCCCTAAACCACCGTCTAAATGGGAAGAGTGGTTCGAAGAGATATTGGATAATGGTTACGTCCGTAGCCTGAGGCGAAATCCACACCAGGAAACATTTGAGGTCATCCCTCGTCTCCCTTCTTTGCAACTGCCACAATCAGCCTTTCTTCGCATCCCTTTGAGGCCTTCGCCGCAAATGTGTCTTCTTTATTGGCCTCCGCCCTCAATGGGGAAGGGAAATTGCATAGGGGATTGTGTTTCTTTCAGAGGGGACCACCAATCGCCATTTATTTTGAGATGCAGGTCGTTAGTTACATTCGGCTGTACCCGAGCTTCTTTCCTAAACGCCCTAAAATTGTTTACTTACGACGGCAAAATTAAGTTGTTTGAATGCCGTTTGTGCACCGATTAACTATAAATTAGAGATTAATTGTTTAATTTAATTACTTGCATGTCAATACTCGATAGATTTAATGCATTTAAACTTTTGAACGTATTGCAAATTAAATTCATCTTCCTATAAATTGTGTTCTTGTCTTTCAGAGTTTTTCCACAGAATAGAATAGATGTTATTGAAGATTTGAAATATCGATTCTAAATACTAATTTACGCTCATTTGATTAACTTTGCGCTAATTAATTAAAAATAAATATTATCATTAAAAAAATAGCTTCCACCGCATTAGCTCAGCTTTGAATTTACTGAACATACAAAAAAAGAAAATAAGGAGTATACTATAGAAACAAAACTTTAATCACGATTATTACTACTGCCGAAATAATTAATTTATGCGTATCATTACTTATGGTCCATTAAATTCCATATCGCGCGTGCTAAATTATCAAATGTTATTAACTATACACAGTGTTTGAAAGAGTGGTAAAGGCTACTGATGGTGATAATAGTATCTTCAGAATCATCATCAGAAACTATCTGAAGATACTCTCATTGAGGGTTCAATTTACATAAGCCGTAAATGTATGTCTGATGGTTTGTTAAGTGTTTTTTTTTACTTTTTACTATGCATAGCATTGAAAACCGCTGGATAACAATCAAGTAAAGCTCACGATAAGCAGATATTTAGTGTGGAAAAAATCTGAAGAGCGTATTTCCGAGAATAAAAAGGGCGTTGCGTTTTATATAAAATTTAATAGGCTGAAATTTTATACCAAATGGGGGTGCATATTACCGGTTTTGAAATATAGAGAAGAATGAGCACCACTCTACGAAATCGTGACAGAATTATGTATTCAGAACACTTTATTTCGCGAGTCCGTCTCCAACATAACTGCTGACAAGTAAAAAAAAAAGAGTGTTAACTAAAAAGATTTGTCTATACAAAACCACAAAAGCGACTAAAAGCATACCCCCGGTATCGATGCCTGGCATAACCATCGGGTGTAACCGAACCAATTAAACAGAATATATTATATAATACAGAATTAGGGAGAAAAGGGAAGCAGAGAAGGAGCGGAAGAATTAGGGCAGGGATTTGAGAAATATGGAAACGATCGTGGTATTAAATAAATAAATCTTTTTAGTAAAATATCTGTTTTATCATAGAATACCACCAAATTAAAGCACTCACAATCGAAATTAATGACTCGTAATTCGAAAAACAAGCGATGTATTTAATCTTTGATAGCGGATATCAACTGCTTCGGTAATGTAATGTCACAATTGTTTAAGAAAAGCTCCGAATATCAGCTTAAAATTTTGATATATTATAATGAGAAGGGCGACGGTAGACCAGATCGATATAAGAACCGCAAACGGAAATTGGCTATCTTACAAACATGTAAAAAGTACATGAACTAATAAGGATTACTATACGTAAAACTCGTTTGAAGAATGGGACAATTTATCTTAAGCTCAACAAGCGCGAAACAGTAACCCAGCCGCTAGATTAGAGTTCAATATAGAAACATGAATTATTCCAGATACCGCTTGACGAGGGGTTTAAGTGCGTGAGATACGCATGATAAAAATTGCTTTGTCATAAAAGTTTGTTAAATTTTACGTAACATTGTACAAATCCCACAAAACGCTGCTTAATTTTACGCAACAGTCACAAAACAGAACTTATTTACACATCACACATTCTTTGCATAAGTTACTAATATTTTCTAACATGCGGGCTTTCGTCAGATGAGTTACGTAAAAGGTAAAACTTCGACGAGGATGGGATTCGAACCCATGCGTGCAGAGCACATTGGATTAGCAGTCCAACGCCTTAACCACTCGGCCACCTCGTCGTGACACACTGCAGGAAAGTTTTTACTTGACTATTACACACGAAAATAAAACTTAATGAGTGGAGTGCATAGCCCTAGACATCGGAGCGATATCTTATGTCGCAGAGGACAGGAAGGTGTACAATTTCAGCGATTTTAAACTATTTAGTGCATATGACTTTTAAAAAAATTACTGTCTGCTAATTAAAGTATTAAATTATTATAAAACATTATTACTAAACATTACTATAAACTAAAAAATTAAATAATATTACTGTAATTCCAATTTCCGAAATGTCGGCATCAGAAAATAGCGGTGTATCAGAAATTATCAAAACCCTCGCCTGAGAATCTCTTGAGGATAGAAGAACCGAGTATAGGAACAAGTACGTATATGCATGACGAAATACGCGATATCGTGATTCAGTGATTGCGATTTCCGAGATCAGACATTTGAGAGATTTCACGAGATTATAGCGAGAACGGAGAGCTACCACTAGTCTCTTTTCCCGATATCATTAGGAATACCAATCAGGTAGCTTATTAGTAGGTATGGTGTACTCACATCCCCTACCATACGGCGGCTTGCGTGGTACATTTAAATCGCCATGTTGAAAAGGCGAGAATATAGAGATCGAAGGAGAGGATAAAAAATTCACAATTACTAATTTTTTTTATTCTCGCTTATTTTCTATGGATTTCCACGTAGTGAAGCCTGCTACCATTGATTATATCGAAGGAGAGCGTAAGACACCGAAGTATACTCCCGTGTCGTGATTGTAGCATTTGAAAGCAAAAAAAAATTCCTTGAAGAGAAACTTGTGGCTCAGTGCTCCAAAATCCCACGTCCAGGGTTTTTATCAAGATCAATGAGCGCAACTGTTGCAGAATCCTCTACTTGTACCACTTCTTACCGAAGCGTAAAATGAAACCTACCGAGTTAGTGGCTGGAATCATTTAGCTGGAGGTGGACGAGGAAGGACCAATTCAGGCAGATGTATTCTTCAGCGTGGGAATGGCTCTCGAAGAACGGCTACTGTGTCCTCAGCACGCTAAGGTCAGACTCTTAGGCGCCACCCTTTTCTACCTGCGAAATGCTATCTCTCACTCGAATTTGGGACTCTCGTTTTCTTCCGCATCCTGCCGTCTGAACCGCGAAAGCAAATCCCTCCGTGGTTTACCTGCTTTTCTTCCCCATTGTTTCCGCATCCCTCTCCAACGCCCACTCTCATTGTCCCTTAGGATACCATATATCCCTCCGTCGCTTCTCCATTTTGGTCTCCTTTTCCTTCACCCTATTCAACTTTTTTGCAGTTTCCCGTCTCGGGGTGTGACGCAAACGGAGTACGCAATCCATTGATGACGCGAAAATCGAATCCGCACGGAATCACGCCCCGTCGAAGCGAATGAGGACAGAATGCAACTGACGTCTACATTTTTACGAGTTTCCACCACATTATTGCGGATTAGAGGGCCACTTAAGGTTAACACCGCTTGGCTACATCAGGGGCGGAAGTAGACACCTTCTCAGCGAGATAAGATTACCGGTCATTTACTTGGCAGGTTCTTCGGTAATTACCCATCAATACAGTGAATATCCTCGAATTAAACGAGGTGGAATTCCATACTTCCAGTAATAACTATCACACGTTGGTGACACCTTCGCCTTAAAACCGGTCGAGCGTATGGTTTAAGTATGTAGTACATTTTGGACTAAAATTAAACTATTCCATCAAAATTATATTTATTCTATCAAATTAATACTTTTCATTAAATGCAGTGCAAGTAAAATTTTAATTTGGCATGTATGGAGAGATTTGACCGACTTTGAGCGAAGAGAAATACAAAGGTAATAATAAATTTCAAGAATAATGGATTTTCCCCCTTAGAAATCCGCTAAAAAATTGATGAAACAGGAACTGACCATTAGAGATGCAGAGATGTTCATCAAAGAACAGAGGACGCAAAATAATTAGAGACGTTTCAAACATTAATTCAGAAATATTTGAAATGTAATAAATGTGAAATTAATTGGGAATATTTGAAATGTGATAACGATCTAACGTGCATTCACTTGCACCAAAGCCCGCAAAAGACATTGTAACTAATCTTTCGAGTATTTCAACTTTAAAGCGTGTGAAATACATCATTTTCCCTTCCTTTAATCAGCATCATGACCATATGTCACATCCATTGGGCACTTCCGCCTTCGAGTACATTCCTTATCCGTTCCTCGTATTTTTTTATTAATTGAGGGGGACTCGGAGAATTCGCATCAGGAAGATCCTAATAATAAAGGGTAAAATTTACCTAGTATGTATTTTTACTCTATTATTAATTTTAAATCACGAGAATAACGAAAGCCGATGTGTAAATTTACTGCATATATTAAATTTTAGTTAACGTCTTATTGAACCCAAGGACCTTCATTTGAATTGAATTTGAAAGAAAAAGTTACCGCAATACGAACATCGCTTATTATAAAAATTGAATCAAGCATACAGGGAATGTGAATTTTGCTGTTCTTCTAATTATAAATTCTGTATCACGACTAGTTAAAAGTTATTACAACGTATTATACTTTATGCATCATGAACGATTGCGTTATGATTGCTTGTAGACTAGACATCCCTAAAGGAAGGTAATGTTAGGGATGGACACTCTCGAACGAATCGAAGAATTCGGCTATTTAGGTGGCAAGATCATCAACAATGGAAGTAAATCTTGAAATCCATCCCGATTTCTGATTGTCTCGAATTGAATCGACTATTTTCATATTTTATCAAGATTTTTTTGCGATCCATCCCTTTCTCTCTTTCGATGACGTCCTTGTTAGCAGTAAAACCACTGAAAGGAATCTATGAGAAAAGATGCGTTTCATCCAAGCGCCAAACAATGCAAACTTTTGGCTACGGTACCCCACTCCTTTAGAAGGATTCGCCTTGGGCAAACAAACTTAAAAGGCCGGACCATTACCTGGTCGAGATATCCGATACACGAGAGAAAGAAGTATTTAACAATCACGGTGACGGAAAAATAGCCGTACCTCGGTGTATTCACAGCGTTCTTTCTATTTTCGGGAGGAATTTTCGAAGCGGAGAGTCTGATAATAAAAAGGAGCAGAGGATATAAAAAGGAAAAAACACACAAGGGGAGAATCATCTCCGAATTGTGACCCGGGTCGTTCTTTCCATTCCTCGCCTCCCTCTGCTCCAAACGGCCATTAAAGACGACCGCAAAATATCCGTTCCATTTTAACCGCGCGAAAAACTCAAAGATATATTTATATTATATAAGGCGAATGGCAAAAGTCTAGTCGCGAGAAAAAAACAAAGGGGTTTTGAGAAAGGGGAGGCGGTGTGGGCGTGGCGTTGGGAATGAATTTGATTTTTTGATTCGTGTCTGCGTTTTATTGCCGTCCCTTCCTNGGGGGGGCTTTATTCTTTGTGGGGGGGCGCACGATCGGGCGGAGGGATAACACTGACCGAAGGGGCGAATTTTTCGGCTTTAATTCGGAAGCGAAAAAAGGGCGGCGTATCGACAGTATTTCCGAGGCTTCGCCATTACCCTTATGGATAAGTTTATAGCGCATAAAAAAGGGTTGTTTTCGGCCCTTTTTTGCTCCGGGAGTTCGTCGTTCTCAAAAATCTTGTTTATTTTTCCCCTCAAAATGAGAAGGAAATAAAAGCGGAAAACTCTTTCTCGCGCGCGGTTTTGTTAAAGCCCAACGAATAAAAGAGTGAATAATAGATTTCAAAAACGGGAAGTTTAATGTTGGAGAAATCCACCGTTTATTTCACTCTATTCTCTCAAATATTCGTTTCGCTTCTGGTTTCAATTAATAGTTTCGGCGAGCAATTTAAGCTATATCGATGTTTACCTTTGAATTAGTCCTTGCGATAATAAAATTTCGGGTACCATTTTTTCCTAAAAGAATAAAGTAAAGATATAAATAAGAAAATATTTTTGAAAATATTTTTCTTTTGTTTGGAATTTGGTTAAAGGACAGAGGAAAATGTAGCTTCCGTCTATCATTTATGTATGTATGCCTCAGTCTTACTCATGACTGAGAGAATATGAACACCACTGAGAAATGTTCGTTGCTGAATGATGTAATTAATACTCATATAACTAATCTTTTCCAGCGATATTTTGTAGAATTCCATATTTCTGATGTAGAAACAAAAAGTAATAACTTGTACTGCAAATACTATTGTTCTTTCCTTTTTGATGATAGTTGTTATCCAAAAAAAAATACATACTTATGTAGACTTTTTTCACTTGACCTGACATTCTGTCTTAGAGAGGAAAGCAAGGGCCTTACTCCTTATATTGCCTAGTGAGCCTCATTTCCTCCTCCAAGCTATTGGTAATGAACACGTAAGAAAGAAGGGAACTCATTAGCCCTCACATAAATGAATGACTACCTGCTAGGATATTACGAACAAAGGATATGCATAAAAAAGGAACTATTAATATTTCTTGTCGTCACAAGTCATAACTTATGTATATTTAAGCAACTACACTTGAATTTGAAAATTTTGAGAAAGTACCAACTTAAAATATATTATCCTAATTACAATAAACCATGATGTTGATGAAATAGGCCTAAAACTTTTTTTCAAGGTTGGCAGTAATATCTCAGCTAATTCATAATCCAAAAGCGAAAGAAAAAATTCTGTAACGCATTCAGAAAAATATGTCATACAAATTAGACCAAAAATGCTGTAAAAGGATATTGCTACCGTTACTCATTGAGGTTTCTTATTCCTCAACCTAGTTTAAAATATTGGAAAGTATTAAAACTGCTCTAAGCCTTAAGAAAATGGAAAATATGGCAAGATACGAAACAGTATTGTAACTTAATATCGATATGTTATCTCTGAATAATGTAATCGGCACCTTCTGTAAAAGGCCGTATTGTGCGTATTTTATTTACTTTTTAACTATTTTATTATTGCCACTTTGATGTTTATCAAAATAATAATTAAAAACGGATTCAAAATTTCGGAACAACTGAAGTAACTGATTTATTACTATATCAAAACCTCAGCGTTTATCTTTAACAGCAATTCTTAAAATCAAGATACGCGATAAGTACTATTCAATTTAGCGTGCATGGCCAAGGGCAGTTGTATTCCGTGAATGCCAAGCATCCGGGCTTCCAGTTTGAGGAGTCACTATTTTTACTAAGTTACTTAGCTCTTTTGTAGAGGATCAAAATTATACCTTCAATAAATTTTGTTTAGTCAAATATCACGCTTTATTAATTAATAATTACCCGTCACGTAGAAGGAGGAAGCGAAGAAAGGGGCCCCATGTAAAGTTGCCCCAGCTCCCCTTTCGGAGACAGCCGGTCGTGCATGTAAGATATTCTTCGTCTAATTAATTTTCTTGTATAAAAATACATATTCTTGTTTCATCTATGAGATGGAGTAGTTAGCTGGTGTTATTTCTTATCGAATTGCTGTGCTACTTGTTATGTGTATATTATACACATATTTAAGGTATTCGTAACTGGAATCGCCAGATCTATATCATAAATGTCGAATTCTAGGGAATTATAAACACGTAAATGTTATAAAAATCGACTATAATGGACATATATTAGCACAATATCGAGTTGGTGGATGAAATCCTTAAAACGATGGTTTACCGGGATACTCCTCGAATATTTCTTTTCAATTTTCGATTTATTCTTCAATCAGATTTTTTCTCATTTCCTCTTTATTTCGGACACTCCCTATATCGTCACCTTCTGTGATTTATTTCTCGCTCTTTCCCATTTCTCTACTTCTTTCAACCCCTCCTCATTTTTCGTCCATTTTCTGTGCTATCAAAACCTCAGATTTCCCCGTTCCCAAAGCGTATCTGCTTCGGACGCGACAAATAGCCGCTGACCATTGCCTTAAAATATTTCCGAGGGAAAGACTGATCGAGAGGCGCAGTTTGTGTTGCCGCAGAGGCAAAAAAACGACCAAAAAGTGCCTGGGCAGCGGTTGACCTTTCCGGACCCACATTTCTCGGTATTCTTTTTTTCCGAAAATTGAAACGACATTATAAATCTTGAGAGGGCGAATGCAGGAATATATCTATGCTTATTTATCGAGTCAGAAATTTTTTCCCGGGAAAAGAGACAAACTTCGATTTTGGAGAGACCATTCCCGAGGCTACGCGAAAGAAATAAAAATTTTGTGTAATATTAACCTCGTGAAATGTTCGGCCATTCTGAGAGGAAAGATTTCTGCGTCTCCGTCGAAACGGCTCTCCATTTATCTAACGTTCCCGTGAGATGTCGTTCGAAAAAAAGAATGCCGCTGCATTGACATTTCGGGGACAAAAAATTTGCTCGCTATCCCAGCCGTGAAGGTAATAAATTCTGGATTTGGTAGCTTGCGGGTGGTATTTTGTGCTTTATCGGAAACTCGTAAATGGGGAGGATTCGGCAGTTCCACACAGAAACGCATGCGTTGTCAAGATATCGGAATGGAATAGTGTACATTCGGCTGAAAATAAAAGTAAGGGTTGCGCTCAAGGTGGAAGTTTAACTTCGACTTAACGAATTCGTCAATCGTATACGACTAAAGTTGATATCAATAGCGAAGTTTGGAAGGTCGGTCACAGAATCACGATTCTACGATATAAATTCAACAACCTGAAGTTCTTCTCTTACTTATGTAACCAGCAAAATTTGTCAATTTAAATTAAATAACTTTGCTCGATATTTATCGAGTACTTCGCAGTAGATGCAACAGAGGGTGATGAAATAGCTAATTAGTAATAAAGTAAGAAATAACAATAGTAAGGATTGCGTACTCATAGCTACGCAGATTACGTAGATAGTTTATTATTATATCTTGGTATACATTAAATTATAACTACAGCATAGTATTAACGGTAAGAAAATTTTTATACTATGACCTGATATGTTCCGTGTTCAGGGATTGCTAGACCTCACTTTAGTTGCACCTGGTAAGGCAAACATTATTCTCCAATCTAACATTCACGTGGACATCTATGAGAATGAATCTCTGCATATGAATAATAGAAGATGTTCTATACTTATTGATCAAAAATCGCATTTTAGCCCTTAGTGACTTAGCGAATTCAGCGTTACAGCAACTTGATAAGTATTAGTGAGTAATAATTGTCCAAATAGGTCATTGAGTGGTACAAAGGGTGTCGCATTAAAAAAAAAACTTCCGATTACTTAATTATGGAAACAAAATAATGGAATACCATATTACAATTGAATATTAGTAGCTGAACACTTATTCATTTTACGCAAAGAATTTTGATGATTTACTTTAACTGAACTTAAAGGAATGGGTGAAATTTCATTCGACTCAAAGAGTGTCAAAAGAATTGTTTTTCATCGAGTTGGGATTGTGTTATTCTCATATACGATATCTTCTAAAACACCACCTCTTTTATTATTCAAGTCTCAGTCAATATCCCGAAGAAAGTTTCAAATTTAATCCATGACGATTCACACTGATTTCTTTCCAATTCTGTCAGCAAATAATGTGTCAATCTAATTTGGAATTCAGATCATTATATGTGTTATAAAAATATCTAACGAATATGATTTTACAGTAGCAATATTATATATTTTACTTGATATTCTGGACGCTGAGAAATTGTTATTATGGCGATGCTTTCTCGTATTATTTTACTTCCAAAGCAATTGATCGTAAAGCGAGGGATCTTCCAGAATGGTCAAGTCACCCAACACCCATTCACGGAAGCTTTCTCAAACATTTCATTTCCTACCTTTAACTGCTCGAGTGCATCCTACAACTTCTTCATCGTGATTTCCAAAAGTTGCTAAATATTTCATCCAGACTTTTATCTTGACATAATGAGTTCATTTAAATCATAATTATTTACTCTTTACATGAAACAAATCTGAAAAGTAAGTTCTGATATTGAAAAATATTTTAGATAAAATAAGCGATATAATTAGAGGGTTACGAGTAACCATCGTAAATAGTCGATGCACGTAACAACGGTTAAAATTAATTACATGGCGAACCAAAAATCTGTACAGAGTAAATAACCGACTCTTACTTCGGTTTGAGTTAAAGTATTTTTCAATCTTCGCTTTATTCGAAAAACCCGATATAACTTAACTATCAAATAAACGAGATATCGCGTTCCAAAAATATAGGCATGAGTGATTGTGAGACTGTAGGGGAATGAGAATCGTTTCACTTCGCTCCTTCTCAGATCGAAACGGCTTTTAAAACCGAAAACTATTGCTTATTTATTTGACTATAATAATGGCGTATAATTTTATCGGCGGATTAAGTCTGGTAGCGACCCAAAGAGGAAATATCGGTGATGTTCGAATTGAATGTCGTCATTTAGGTCCTTTGAAAAATTCTCAAAAATTGTGGTTTGTTAAAATAAGGAGAAGAAAACCACAAGTTCCTCGAAATTGACTGGTACATCGCTTTCCACCAAGGTAATTCTTGTGATTGTCCATGCGATGGGGACAACATCAGCGGAGGGAGTTTAGGTGTATTATGCACAAAAGATTCTCTTCTAAAAGACGCTGAAAGAGAAGAGGGTAAGTGGCGAGGAAAAGCACGAGGAGCACTTTGACCAAACCTCGAGTGGTTTCCAGAGAGAGGTCGCAGCAAAGCCGAGGAAAGAAGAAGAACTTAGGAAATGACACGCGGCGCAGTTTTTTCCGCAGAAAGAGTATAAAAGGAGATAAAGAAGTCGGCGACATAACGACTAGATGTCCGTCTCTTTTCAAGCCACCCTGTGGAAGGGAATAGAAAGGCGAAACGGGGGTCGGTGACCCACTCCTCAAGCTGATCCCCCAAATTCGGAGGGGGAAAAGGACCGTGGACGGCTAAATACAGCAACTAAGTTGGCCTATAAATTCTCCCAGCAAACTTTTCAATGCCATCTATTTTCAATGCAGCCTATTTGTAAGCACGAAAATTGTTACAGACATAAATAATGTACTATTCCGTACGTAAAAAAGTAATAATATTACATCGCAATTATCAGCCTAAACTTGGCTTATTATCAATATCTATTGAACAGTACGAAGAGGTAATTTGTCAAAAACTTGATTTTGAGTCATCATATGTAGATTGTGGGGCGATTTGGGATACACATTATTAGCTGAACGATAAAAAGTAAATATATTATAGATACAAATGTCATTGGAAGAAATTCATTTATCGATTCAAAGCTCAAAGAAGATTTAGATTGATTAGAAAGTTATTTAAAATATAGGAAACAATTCCGTCGATGTGATAGTATTACATGTGATGATAGGCGCTCAATTCACCAGCAAATTCATTAAAAAATAAAAAGTGCAACATGTATGAATCGCTTATGCGCCATTTTCTTTATGTTGAGGGTGCTCAACCCGGGCCACACTCTCTTATAGCCAATTCTCTCTGTGGAAAATTATGGATTTTCTATTCTAATGCTAGATGACAGGTTTCAATGTAATATTAAAATTGAAACACAACACCTGAATAAAAAACCGATGTGATCGAACAATCTAAGGATTATCGATTTGTAATTGTTGTCTGAAGATATATCGAAGAAAACATTGTCGTTGTGAGTAATATTTGGAGCAATATGTCAACAATCTTAAAATTTTATTATTATGCTGCAAAAATAAGAGAGGAATTGTTTGCGTTGGCAGAGAAGTGCATTATGTTTATGAATAAATGAGAGACAACGTTGCATTCAAAGGAGTCCGTGAATCATGGATACAATTTACATACTTTCATAGCATGTTTGTACTTTAATAGAGTATATATGGGTTTATGTATTCCAATGACTTTTCGGCGAGAAGAACAACTATGTATTTTGCATTTTTTTCTGCCTCTATCACAGTAAATGCGATCGCTTTATTCCTAAATATCCTGTAGACTAAATATTTAAGTATAACATCGGAATTCCTTTATAATTACAAAAATGCATTTGAATAATAATCTAGATTTCCCCAAAAAGATAATATTATTCTGTGTGGATGGTTCGAGAACTCCTCAACAACGAACGAATAGCGCACATATTCATATGAAATGAATTAATTTGAATGAGGGACGTAAACATGCGATCCAATTACTGTCCAGAACTTATACATTTAATGATGGAGGTATGAAAACAACTTTTAATACAAATCCTTCAAAACAAACTATCCATGATTTCTCAAAAATCAATAAATATTTGAGTTGCTCATTGCCCATGATCATACAGTAAAAAATCGCGTTAGAAAGCACCAATTAGCAATTTTTAAACCCACACTCCAATCTAAAAAGAAAAAATAAATCCCTGAATTCTTTCTTTTCACCTGTGCATTCATTCCACTCTAAGAGATTTCTGTGTCGTGTCTATCGGTACCCGCATCCTTCCCAAAGCTGCAGGTATTTACTCTCGCGCTTCTTTGCTTGATAACTATCTCCTTCTCAAACCACAGGACATTCCACAGATGTTGGGATAAGGAAAGACTTCGACGACAAAAACTTCTCACGAGGAAAAGAAAAGGTGACCCTTCTCGATTTTCAAGACTTGTGTAACAAGTGTTAAAAGCCCGCACAACGGTTGGCTTTGCGTTACATATGTCACTGAATAACTGGTAATGGATCTTACTTGGTATCCATATTACCACCATCTTTTTAAAATTCGAAAGAAAATTACAAACCTGATTTTTAAGCAATCCTCCTTTATTCTTTCTCTACATTTTGGTCACTACTTTAGTTAAGTTTAATTTTTTAAGGTTACCAATTTTGTTTCGTTTTACCTCCAAGTTTAGCGTGCCTCTGTAAGTTATAAGAAGAACCTTAGATATCATAAACAAATAAATTGCATTACAACTGGAAATGCAGCTGGATTCATGAAAAATAAGACAAAGCTTTCAAATGAAAAAATTCTATGAAAATCTTCAAACCAGCAGATATTTCGTATATTTTCAGCTCGCAGTTTCTCAACCTTTTCCATAGTTTGGGTGCAAGAAATCAAGAATGGCCGCTCAACTCTTTTAGGAACCAAGATAAAGAGGCATGGCATCTATAGTATCAATTATTATAAAAACCGAGCATGATTATTGTAGCATTGATCTTTAGCTAACTGTAAACAAGTTTTTCAAAACTTGTTAATTAAATTTACCTATACATTTGAGGAGGCTCAAAACAATGAAAGACACTGTTNCCATCTTGAATATGCGGCAAGTATATGGGATCCGGCGGATGAAACGTACTCGAGAAAGTGCAGCGCAAGTCAATACGTTTTTTGAAAAAATGCTATGATTAAAAAGCTAGTGTTACGAAAATGCTCTCGGACAGTAATCTGTAAAAGCAAAAATGGTCAGTCAATTTTTCCGTTAACGTCGTCTTCGAAAGATCCCATTTAGAAATAATACCGTTTACAAATTTCAACGATTCCTTAACCCGAATTAATTTAATTGAAAAGTCTCAACACCAGATGAGGTGGTAAAACATTAAGCCAATTACTTACATTTCAGCCATAAATTGTGAGTTTAGAGGTTAGAATAATTGGCTATTAACGTAGCGTCGATTCTTTTTGACATAGTTGAGTTGACTGAAGTTGAGCAGTCATTAAGGTAAAAACCGTTAAATTCTGGTGTATCTGGGTTGAGTTGGTGAAGGGGGGTAAAAGTACAACTAGACAATATGCCTAGAAAAGTAGTCAAACTGGATCTCCCCAGAGACGGATTGGAGAGAGATGGGAACCCTTTTCGTCTAAAAAATGTCCGGGAAATAGGATTGGTCTCCACAGAAGTTAGAAAGGGAACTCTTACGTATACGCGTTGCGAGGTTTCCGTAAAACTTTCCCAGATGACCGGTACCCGCAAAAGATGCCACAAGATGCAGGTAGACTGCAGTGGGCGATAAAAAGTCTCCATACAAAGGAAGGGTGAAATTGCGTCCTTTGGGAATATAGGGGACACCAACCTGTATGACCCGATGTCCTTCTGGTGGAAGGTCGCACGCACGGCTGCTGAGGGACAATCGCTTGTTCCCCGAAAGGTCTTCTGGATGTTTTCTCGTTGAGTTGGTTTCGCTTCAAGTGGCGATACAAAATGGGGGAACGACTATCGCGACGACGATGACAAACAGGGGCGTGCGTAAATGTCAAAGAATTTTTTATGCTTTCAAGAGTCGAGAATTCCGAGGGAGAATTTCTTCGAGTGGTTGGTATCTTTTTGGCGGACATCTCTCGGTGAACCACCTGAAATGGAGCTCTCCGTTCGTATCTTGTCATTTCGTCGAATACGTTCACTCCCACGCACCCCTACGACCTTCTTCCGCCACTTCAGCTTCCCAATTCCTTCCGTTCCCACTTTCAAAGTTCTTTTGAACCACTTTTCTGCAACTACTTTTCTGCCATTTCTTTCCATTTTATAAATGACGCTTATTCTTTGCGCAGTAAGAAAGTTTTCTAGAGTAATTAAAGTTACAGATAAGATTAATTATAAGCATTTGATTCAATGAAACTTTCTAATTGTACTCCTAAAGAAATTGAAAAATAAGACCAAGTAGCTTAATCCGACGTTGTGGCACAATTATAAGCTTCTCATTAGAATGGAGCCTCTAGAAAATGCCCTGGTGTATGTATTCATATATTAAAACGGCCCTGGATAAAAACAAAACACTTGGTAGTATTAGTTCTAGAGTATGATCGAGATAACTCGAATAGCTCTCCTTCCAAACGCAAGCCGACATAATCGAGTGGTTAAGGAGTTAGTTCAGTGTGCGGGATCCAGTAAGTTCTTTTGAATCCCATTTTCTTCGAAAATTTACTTTTTATAAAAGTAGTCTTTCGGCTGTTTAGGGAACTGACCATACGTTTATATTTTCCAAATGTCGCATTATATAGGCGCTTTATTGAACTAAATGCTCTGTCGTACAATAAGTACTCGTATTTAATAATTAAGATTTCTGGATATTTTTCTGTTTCCTGATTGATTCATTGATTATATTTTTCTTCTTAAATTTTATTGAGACATACTAATAAACGCAGTTTGGGGAAATGCGTAAGAATTCCGAGAAATTTCGAGTTGGGAAACTAAAACCGGAATACGGAGAACAGGTAGTAGTTAGAGATTAATTCCCTACGTTTTATGAATTTTCAGTAAAATTGTTATAATATTTGCTGAAATAACTTATTAATCTCTAACCCTAGAAAGATCGAAGTGGTATATAGGAAATGACTACAATACTTAGAAACGTAGACTCAAACCTCTAGCTTGAGAGGGATGACCGGATAAGGGTTGGCGAAGGATAACTAGAAATCCTAATTGTATTGTATTCGCAAGCAAATACGTTTCTGTAACGTAGTAGTAGTATTGTTAAATATGCTACGACATCTAAAATCATTTCACACCTGAGCCCCTACTGGGAATCTTTTTCGAAAAAGAATTTTGTAGTAGTAGATTCTGTAGTGGTTGTTGATTATTTTGTAAATAGTAGCAGTTGTAAATTTGAATAGTTTGTAAACTATTGTAGTTAATGGACGGGTGGTTACATACTAATATTCTGTAGTTGTATATGCAGAACAATGTAATATTATTTGTTCAATGTAGTGTAAGCTAACGTCGCCACCTGACGTAGCGTCTAACTGCGGCGATACAGTAAAATAAATAAGTGGAACGCGTAACCCTTATGGCTATCTAAAGACCCGTTTCAGTAACGATATCATAGTATGAAGAAATTACATGCAAACGCATACCAACAAATCTAACTTGAAAGGAGTGAATGGTGCATTTTCCAGTTTTCCAATAATATATTTCGAAGTGCTCCGACCGTTAGAGTTAGCTGCGTTGAAGAATGGCAATTAGAACTAAATGTTAGTAAATGCTCCGTCGTTAATTTCTTCGGAAGAAAACAAATTTATCCGAATTACCAGTACAAAATTAACGGAATAAATTTAAATATAGTAGAGTCAGTTGAATATCTCGGGATCACTCTTGCGAATAACTTAAACTGGATCATTCATATTCGAAAAATCTGCGGTAAAGCAACCAAAGGCTCGGCTTCATAAAGCGCATTGTAGGTAGATGCGATGAGAAGGTTAGAGAGCGATGCTATTTTACCTTGGTCAGACTCCATCTTGAATATGCGGCAAGTATATGGGATCCGGCGGATGAAACGTACTCGAGAAAGTGCAGCGCAAGTCAATACGTTTTTTGAAAAAATGCTATGATTAAAAAGCTAGTGTTACGAAAATGCTCTCGGACGCAGGTTGGGAATCCTTGAAAGACAGGAGATTAGAAGCTAGGCTACGATTACTTGATAAATTTCGAGACAGTGCGTTTGCGGAAGACGTAATCAATATTATGCAACCCCCCTGCTATTTTGGCCGATCCGACAATGAGCGTAAAATAAGGGAAATAGATGCTCGGGCTAGTTCTTTTAAGGACTCATTCTTTCTGCGAACGATACGCGATAATAACAACATAAAGAAATAGCTAGAACATCAGGCGTTTACACCCCCTGCCACAAACCGAAAGGCGGCTTGTAGGGTATTGATGTAGATGTAGATAAATTCAAGAAGGAAGACCTTGGATAGTCATGGCATTGTTAGAGTATTGACAGTGTATATACGTTATAGTGTGTAGTAATATATAGCAGCTTCGAAGCCTATTTTGGTCCATTATTTTATGTCATTCTGTACTTTAGGTTTCCCTAAGAAAGGTTTAAATCGTGAATGTGCTGTATTTGGGACTCATGGAAATCGGTCGAAGGAGAGCGAAACAGAAGCACTTAGTTGTGGTTGGAATGTTCTCTGAAATTCTCCATTAGAACGCTTTCATTGCGACGCCATTCACGCATGAGTATTTGCCATTGGATAGACTGGAGATCCAGTGAGTGGAGAAAATTGGAAATATCAAGTGTCCACGTCGGGAATGTAAATAAATAAGAACTAAATTAAAAAGACCTCTAAAGACTAAAAATTGAGGATTATCGCATGTCAAAATGAACGAGGATAGCATCGGCCATTCTCTTGATATTTTATATAAAAGAAATATATATTTTAAATAAAAATTCAAAAATAAATATACGAAATTAAAAATTTCAAATAAAAATTTATGGAAAGATCGGAAAAAGAAAAAGAAAATCACAACCTATGCACATGAAATTAACTATGAAATTATAACACAAGATTGATTACACGACGAAATTCTGGGTCGACGTAATTGATTTTATATTCATATAACTTATAATATAATTTACATTTTCTACGTTAGATTATAATATAATATTAAAAGAAATTAAATACTATACTACGTATTAATTAGTTCTAAACACACCCATTTTCGTTCGCATTATGCAAACTAGAAACATAGAGATACTTAAGGAACGACTATCACATATTTTAGAAATTAGAATTTTACGCCGCGAGCCGCCGATTGGCGTATGGCAGGGGGTGTATCAACACCAAATATTCATACCTAATCTATCCTGTTAGCCTCTCTCATGCTCCTAGGAAAAAACGACCAGAAGAAGCTATCTGTTCTAGCGATTATCTCCGTATATCGCTTAGTCGACACCTCTCGTAGATGGCGTTCGTTTTGTACTGGAATTATGATGTCTTCGACATCGTCTGAAAATTCTGGGCTGATGAATTTATCGAAAAGCTTCCGTCGGTATTCTGATCTTCTCTCCTATTGTAAACTCCACCCGAGGGATTTTATCATGGCCGTAACGCTGCTATCGAATCTGAAATCTCCCCTAACGAAACGTGCCGCTCTACGTTGAACCATCTCTAAATCTGAGACTAGACCTACTTCACTGTAGCTGTAACAGTTACAGGTATATTGTAGTGTTGAACTAAAGAGCAAAAGAGTCCAAATAAGGACAAGTAAGGGTTAAAAAGCAACCAATCTGTGCCTCAAGAGCATCATCTTCCTCAAATGTCATTTGTCAGCAGATTACCCAAGATTCTGCTGCTTATCCTAAATTCAAGTAAAGCTCAGTTGTTTAGCTTGAAGTATAAGCATCGAAATATCACTCTTAATGTGAATGAAAATTATTATAACCAAAATCACAGGATTACATTGCCTCAAAATTAATTTGTTCCAAGGATTTGTCTCACTTTTACTGTAACTCTGAAATTAACTTTCTTGACCCGAATCTTTTGAGAATGAAATCGGTGGCTGATGGTTTTGTTCTGCATTTTTGTCATTTATGTATTCATTATGTATCACATTACCCAAAACTCTCAGGAGAAATTGATGAATCTTGCATTACAACATTATATTTACCGTTTTTACGTGGTCAAACACAAATATTTTAAACTTCAGGTATAAGGGTAAGTTAAAGGTAAATAAATAAAATAAAATTGTAAATTCATATCAAACGAATAAGAGATTCTTGGAATTACCAACCACATACTTCATCAAAGTCTATGGGAAACATTCCTTTCTCTGTAATTGAATCTGATTACTGAATCGAGATTCATTCCCACGCTGACCACGAGACGAAACGCAAAAACATCGGTTTAATGTAATTTCACGAATTGACCAGGTGCAAATCGGAGCGAGGTGTGTGAGGGCGAAAAGAAAAAGAGATCTGAAAGAGGAAGGAATAGAGACAAAAGAGAGTTCGGAGGATATGAACGAAAGAAGGGAACCGACCGGTCGGTTGCAGGTGTTGGGAAACTGGAGACACACACATCGAGGGAAGGAAGGGCGGGGGTGGGAGGCAAAAGACAAAGGGGCCGAGTTTGATGAAGGACGATTAAAATGGGGAGAAAAGATTTCGAAATCCAACGTTTCATTCTCGGGTTGCCATGACAGTTGGGAATCCAAAGAACACTGCATCTGTCTCTGAGATCCTATGAGGGCCGATAGAAGCACCTTTCCTTAGCCCTCACGTCTCATTCAATGTCAACTGGGTCAGATTAACGATGGAAAAGTAATTCCGCCGACTCAATTAAACTTGAACGTCTACTACTAAGAGAATGAAACACAGCAATGTAATATTATTTTATCTAAACTAATTATTCTAGGAGAAACCAATGATTGGATTTGGGAAACCATAGCACGTGTGGATGAATATTATCACAATAAAACGTGCAGGATTCTAAGAAGTTTACTAGCCCCAAAAAATTTCATACTCTGATTCTATTTTTTCTAAGTGGTGGCGGAATCATTTCATTCACTATTCGTTCAAGCCAAAATGTATCATTCTCATAAGCCACCCATAATCTTATTTATTTTTAAAATTTTAAATAAATTTTCTCCGAGCGGAACTGAAATACTTCTTGAAGGTCGACAATTGAATTTAATTCCACTCTTTACATCACAGACATAAAAATGGGTGATTTGATATTATAATACTATTCAGATGCCTTATGGTAGCAATGTTATAATACATTATCCATCATATACTTAAATATACAAGTCTTTGCCTTAATCAGTGTGTTAATTTAAAATTTTATCCTCTGCTATATAATAAATCGTCTTCTCCCTCCACTTGAATAGAAAGTCGCGCGGGTTACGCGCGGACCTTTGTAATTGTCTTCTTTGGCCATGATGATGTCATACTGAAACAATACACGGGTTCTAAGTGTCTCCTAAATGGTCCCCCTTCCCATCTCAAAATTGAGCACGCTCTGTGGCGGTCACCCTCCATGCTCTCCGTCATCTGTCCTCCTATTGTTCCCGCAACCCTCTTAACATGGCGGCGTCAACCATTTCCATTCACGCGTTGAAGTCTCCCCTCTCACCTTATCTCTTTATCTTGTTAGCTCGCATCATCCGCCACCCTTCCCTTCCATGTGTTTCTCTTCCCTTCGCTCCATCTCTATTCCTTTTTTTAACTCTCATCTTTTCGCTGATCTCGCTAATTCATTCCGTTAATATCCTAATAAAAATCCTTTCGTAGGTGGTCAACAAACCGTCGAAATATCACCCTCGTCGAAAGAGTCTCATCTTAGAAATAATATGATTCCTTAAAATACATCGCCGTTAATTCAAATCCAATGTTATTGAGTACATTTTCCATCTCACCGAAGTCTCTGAAATCTCTACCAAGAGAGTTACACATTTAGTGGATTTATTTTCACATTGTATTCATCGAAACTCTTTTATTTCTTCGTGTATTGCATGCACCACTGCAAACCTGCGAAAAAAAAAGCTCCTTCCAGCGATTAGATGTTTCTAAGTCATCCAAAATGGTAATACTGGTTCAGAACGCTCTTTATCTCAATCTTTCACAAACATTTCCATCATTAAACAGCTTCTCCAACGACTTAGGTGGCAATATTTGATCGGGATTCTTGCTGTAAATTAAGATCTCCATTTTTCCTGGTCACATCCTAATTACTGTTCCTTTGTATTTTTGGGGCCTTTCATGCCACTCCTCATCCACTTTCCCACAGATTCATAAAGAAGAAATCAACAAAAGCGGACGTGGTTTGATCGCGTGAGATGGCTTCAAAAACAAAAGCGACATGGTGTCCGCGTGGCTCCGTCCCCAAGACAATAACGTCCCCTTCTCCGAATAATACAATAACTGTCAAACCATTCACATGCGTGCGTGCTGTCGTAGTTTTATTCCTATGATTATTTTTTAAACTTCTTATCTTTCTTACGCCGGTATTTTCCTTACCTACTCCTTTATTTCTCTCCAATTTTATTTCCCAATCCTTTCGTCTCATTTTCTCTCTCTATTGTGTTATTTCCTTCTTTCATTGTTCTTAATTATGTCGTTTTTCTTTCCCATTCAACCAACTCGTCCTACTCTTTCCCTTTGTGATCGCGGTTTTTTCTTTTCCTCCTTTCGTTTCTCGTAAGTCTCGCATTACTCCTAGCAATTACCGTGGCACAGAATGCCCCTTGTGTACCTCTTTTGTCTCACAGCGCTTAACATTGTCCTCATCTCTTCTTGATTCAGGAACCCCTCTCTCCTCTATTTTCTGTGAACTATATCTTAATTATTCATTTTGCATACTTAAACGTTTCGTAAAAATGAATTTGATGTTAACATTGCCCCAGTTGTCACGTTACTGTTCCAGGAATAACATCTTACTTTCCTTATGCTTATGAAAATTTCATCAAGACCGCCAAATTTTATTCGTATTCTTGATTGTTAGGTTTCAACGCCACAGTTACGGAAAAAAACACGATTCGTCCTATTAAGAAACCTACTTTTCTACGTATTTACGCAGAAGTTTCAGTAATCATTCTATACTCAATCTGGTATGAAGGCTTTCACTACATGATGATTCCATGACGACATTCTGCCAACGTTTCGCAAACGTCAAGTATGACCTGAAGAAGCCAGCAGCATCGTTGGCGAAACTTCGTTATTTGTATTGACAACCATTGCGTATCCCCGGAAATCATCGCTTAATGTCTTATACTTAAATATAAATATTCACAGTAAGAATTCAACTTGATTACTTATTCAAATTTGGAAATAAAAAATTAGGGATGAAAATAAGAAGACTTGAAACTACTAACGGAAATATGGATTCTGGGAAATATTCACATAAAACTACAAAAATCAGTTACATTCACCGCAAATCTAAATGTGCCTTTATGATAACGTCTTTGCAACTGTGCGAAGCAGTTAGTAACTTGGAAATGATGTTCCATGTAATGCAAAGAGAGAAAAAGCAAACATATTCACATGATTTGAACATAGAATTGTATCTATCATTAAATAAGCAAAAATTAAAGCAAATTTGCCATAGCTAGTTTAATTTAGTGACTTATTTGGACGTTCTTTATTTTAACCGCTCCTTTCTTACAACGAGGACAACATCAGTACGGAAAGAAATAAAGAACAGTCCCTAGAAATGCTATAAGTAGTTATAATAGGTTTTACAAATCATCCCTGGTTTCAGTCTCATAATAACTTTTAATCTTAAAATACATATGAAAGTTCGCAGAAGATATTGATTAACAATTCCAATACTTTCAAAATAGGTATGTTAGAATACCTCCTGAGCAATGCAATGAAGCCGTTAAAGTAGTTACCAAGCTCAACAACCAAAACCGGTAATGTAAGAATTTGTCCTTCATAGAAATTCATCGTAACGTATAAGCCTACCGGAAATATCTCGTTTTTCAAAGCATCCATGACCTAAGCGTGTGCCAATACCAATTCAATTCTTCCGGCACTCCGTAGGTGAATGATTTTCCATTCGAGGAGCAGGTAGATGGAGGAAGGACATCCCCACGAAAAATTGAGAGAAAAAGGCGCATTACACTAATCCATTATCCCTCCAAATTGCCACTGCCCTTTTCAAAGGTTTAAATAGGGCTACCTCCACCGACGATATTCATTCGAGATTCTCGCTCGTCAAACGGATAATTATGGGCCACTTGTCCTCCGACTGGCCATCCCTGGCCATCTCACTCCCCCACAATGGAACAATAGATCACCACTCACTGGGCATAGCAGCGGTTCACATTGATAGACTGCCTTTTCTCTCGCCGCCCCATTCGCTGAGAAGGGTTAAGACGGCGGAGGTCACGGAAGGAAATATCCTCAGGTGTGCAGATTTCGGTATATGCCGTTAAGATGTCCGGGCACTTTTGTCTTCGCCATTTTCCGGTGTCTGGGCAAATCCCGAGGTTAAAATTCTGATGTCTCGGCAAAGCCCCGCCCCATTTGACTGCGGGGGCGAGTATCCGCTTACGCCTTCAACAGAGGCCTTTTCTCTTGTTTTCGCCTGCTCCTGTTGTACCTATTGTCCGTCTCTCTTCTGCGTGTGTGTTTTGGCTAGCTGAGGCGGGAACTCGTGAAAGCACAGGAAGAAATTCCGGAGGGATTTTTGCCAGTCTCTGCCGAGCACTTTCAAAAGGCTGGACTAGCACACCGTTTCGCCTGTTTCCTGTTCTTCTGTTCCGTGCAGCGCTCCTTTTTTCCTCCGTAGGTTCAGAAGATGAAAACGGAGCTGACCGTACTATCTTCCTCTCATTATGAACAATACCGTAGCGCAATTGGTATAGGGCACATCCCATTATCTGCATCCCCACTCTAATTGAGTAACGGTCTATCTCGACGTTTCCGGTCATCCGATGCTCCTTCTTGTAAAATGTACGTAAACACGAAGCTTCCTAAACGGTTCAGAGGTTTAAAACGGTCAGATTGATTACTACAATTGAGGAGTACTAAACTTTTTCAGATGAGGAACATCGCGTTAAGGAAATACTATGTGAGGCGCGTGTTAATGGCAATGTTTTATTTTATAATTTTTTAATAATTCACACTGCATTATTAAGAAGAAGTGAATAACGTATGGTTTTTACGGAATTAATGAATAGTGAATATTTTCAGTGAGCATCATGTGATAATTTACCTGTAAGAGTAAGGTTCTCATGACATTCGGGGCAAATACTATGACGTGCTTGTGTACAACTTTTGTACATGTGCATTCATTATACACGAGGACCATATAAAAACACTGGACAAATTTTACTTTTGGGTTGTAGCTAGGGAATATTCTCCACTTATTTGATGCTGAATTTTGAATTTTTTGGAGGATATGAAATATTACTGCAAAGAAGCTGTTTTTGCACAAAAATCAAACTTTCTCCATCATCTTTCATAGGAAAGACGTCGTAGATTAAAATTATATGAAAAGAATTCAGAAAGAGCGTGCATTTTTACGAAAAGATTGTCATCTTAATTCGCGTGCGTCTCTAAAAATAAATTATCTTAATTTTTTTCTGAGTGTTATTCGTAGAGGTAAACCAGATATAAATTTGTAAATTGGACGGATTATGTAGTTCTTTCTTTCCACAAAAGCTGCCTTAAATATTTCTAAATCCAATATATACACACAGTAGAAGGAACAACTAGACGTACTCACTTTATCATGATAATAATGGCTTTAAAATCACTAATCCCTTTATATTCATGCTAGAACCGGAAACGAATTTCAAGATGAAAATTCTTCGCACTGAGAACTCTTTATCTTGTAAAAGATTCTGAATTTTCATTTCTATTGTAGCGTCATTTCCTCTATTGCAGTAATTTTCTATCTTTTACCTCTGTTATTACCGCCAAATATTTAGAAAAGAATTGAAACCATTCCCATAAAGACGTAACGGTTTTCTAGTTCTAATCGGTAGTTTACAATCTGGAAATAGTTTAGAATTTGACACTCAGATATCCTATGCGCGGCTTAGAATAAAGTAACTGTTCTATAATCTCGATTTTATATATCATCTTTAATTTATTATCCTAGTATCATAACCATTTAAGATCTTTTACACCNTATATTTTTATATATATATACATTCAAAAAATTTCTCCTGAATCTTTCTTTCGTAATGTAATGTATTGGTCAAAATAATTTCCAATAATTATTTTTTAAATCTATGCAATTTTCTACTAGAGGGAATTGTCACATTAAGAAAACATTAGTAATGAATATTTGCTGATCGGTAGTGACAGAATACCAGATGTACATGTAGATAATGCCTTCATATCAGGAATAACAGAAGCAAAGTATCTGGGAATCCTATTTATCAAAAAAGGAAGTAGTAACCAAGAGAAAAACAATAGAATTATGAAATGAAGAACTATCATAAAAGCTCTGAACTCAATATTATGAGATAAGCATATTGCAAGAAAAAAATTTAGATTAGGAACAAAGAAAATCCAAACTTTTACAAACCACAGGATTCTTTAATAGTCAACCAAGTTTTCGACTTGGTGGACCTGAAGATGACTCCAGGAGTCGAAACCTTGGTCGATTATTAACAAATCCTGTGGTTTGTAAAAGTTTGAATTTTCTTTGTACCTTATGGAGACTTACCACGAAGTCATGATCCAAGCAGTCGATTCTAAAATTTAGAATATGTAAAAACGATGGTGGAAAGCATTACTCCATATCGGGCGGAAGTAAAATAAATTAAAGGAATGAAAGTAAGCTACTGGCGACTGAGGGAGAACATTTGAGAAGAAGTACCAAAAAGCGGAGACTCGATTAAGTTAGAAATGAAAAAATAATGGAAATGAGGAAATGGTAAAAGATGTATTTGACAAGGTGAGAATAAAACACATATTATGGTTTGACCACATCAATAAAATGGACGATACCAGGAGTTCCAAACAAATGCTACAGTGGGAAAGAAAAAATTAATAATAGGATGACCAAGAAGAAACTGGAGACGGAATTGATGAAGCTGTGAGGTTAACAAGGATGAGAGAATAGGAATGAGGGTAAGAGGAATGAGAGAGGAGGAATGTTATGATAAATAAAAGCAGAGAGCGGGATAACGACGTAAAGTCATCGTTTCAGTCGACGTACAGTCTCGAACAAACCGTTTTATACATATAGCAAATATTTACACAAATAAAAGCATTAGACTGATCATAAAGCATTCAAAGACGTGGTGGAACAACGTAGGAAATAAGGCGTAGGAAAAAAGAAGTGCGTGAAAACGCACACTGGAGGGATGCGTAGGGATAAGAATTTCTCCACAAGAGAACAAAATTAATGGAATCGAAAGAGAGCGGATTTTTGCTCTTCACGCGGATAATCCCGTGTTCAATCCCATTTTTCTGGAAGAGGCGGCCCACGCCCATCTGCAGCTGACATTCCCTGATTTCCCTTGGACCGTGGAGGAGAGAGCGTATCCTCTCTTTCACAAGAAAAGCCATCATCGCTCGCTTCCCACAATGCCGAGGTCGCCATGGTTTCCGTGTCGACGGAGAAATTGACTGTCACGCTGCCGATACCCCTTTTCACAAAATTCTCTCTCCTTTTGCTCTCTCCATCGGATATTTCTCTGTTGAGATGTTTGGGATTCCGCCAAGGTAGTAACCGAGAGATCAACTTTGCCTCGCCCTTAACACCCAACTGCGAGGGTTTCCAGCGTCCTCTTTGTAATTTTGCGATAGTGAGAAGTAACATATTAATCTTCTGCTGATACATTGTTTGCTTATTTTTATTTTATAGATACTGGAATGCAATTGTATTCTATGCAAAGTGAGACTAAACCGAAGGGATCCCTTCCTCTCTTGGACAAAATCCAGATTAATAATTCAAATTGTAAGGGTATAAATGTCGTTTTGAATGTTTATTGCTAAGAATGTGAATGTTTTTATATTTTATTTTAATACCTTTGGCAGGGTTTTGAATTCTTTTTCTTGAGTATGAACAAAAAAAAGGAATTAAAAGAAGAGATTCATAAAAAAACTCCTGATGCCGTAGCTATGCAAATATGAGGTGGTGGAAATTTAAGAACCAAAAGGACAGGTTTCAACACGATCAAAAGTAATGAAACTTTCGACCTTTATTTGTAAATAAGTAAAGCAAACATCCAAAACTTATCTCCCTCTTTTCTTCTTTTACCCGCTCCGATGAAACATTTTCTTCTCCAATCGAAGACATTCTGCACCTACCAAAACCAGAAGAATAACTCAAACTCCTCAATGGCATCAATAAAACAATATAATGTCACAAAAACATGGCCAAAGCAAAAATCAAAAGGGTTATTAGTGTAAAATGTAGTAAAAAAGGGATAATTGAGAATTATTTGTTTATAAAAAATTCCACCATCGGCTGAAATCGCAGATTCAGGAGAATCTTAGATCAAGTAAAATGTAAGGATCTTTAAAGAACAGAACGCTCAGGTGTAATACTCATCAAACGAAGTAAAGGTAAGTCAAGAATCAAGACAATGGATCAAGAAATTTGTATGAAATGAATATATTAAATTCGGAAAATAGAGAACAAAAGAAAAGAAATTCCACACCACTCGCCAAACGCAAATTAAGCCCATTTATAAGTATATAGACATCCATATTGTCATTATTTACATTGGCATTAGTACCCCGCAAGCCGCCGTAAGGCGTACACCATACGGCGTCTTGGATATGAAAACACCTAATAAGCAACCTGATTGGTATTCCTAATACTATCAGGAAAGAGACCTTCTCGCTATGATCTTGCGAAATCTCTTTCTCGTCTGGTATCGGAAATCGCGTTCGCTGAGCTCGGGAGTCCATACTGCGCAACAATACTCAAGGAACGGACGAACGAGTCAGAAGTAAACCACCTCTTTGACGCTTGATGGGCTACCCCTGAGATCGCGGTTACTCGGCCTCACTTTTGCATTATAACGTCTTCTACGATAAAGTTTCCAATAAGAAGTTGTTCCATAAATTGGTTTTGGAAAGTTGTTAACTGAATTCTTATCATCGCAATTATTCAGAATGAGCAAACGGTGGACATTGGAAAGAAAAACTCCGGTCCTCCGATTTTCATGAGAGAGTTATATCTCACACACACATATCTTGCTTTAAGTGCCTGTTTTGTAATAGTGAAATTTTAAATGGCTCAATGATCTCATAAATTGAATTCTATGACAGTATTTCAATTTTTTATACTAAGTTTCTCGAGTACGATAAATGTACATCGTATGGTGGTAGCTTGAGCAGATATAGAGAGAATTTGGTGCGCTTAGTAAAATTGGAGAAATTATGGAGAGACATAATTGCGAGTGAATGCAAACAGAGGAATAGAGTGTAGTGAGTGGTCGGTGATAACTCGTGAGGAATTGTCAAAAAAGCTTTAAAATTAGCTGTAAACGAAGTATTTGAGCCCACCTTGTTTTGTAGCGAACCAGGAGAAGCACATGAGTATTGGCAGATCCATAGGGGGTGTATAGAGGGGGCGATCGTCCCCGAACCCCAACCCCATTGGTGACTTTGTAGTATTAGCGATTTGCCTGAGAACGGACGATGTTCTTGAATGAAAATCAGATCGTGAAGTTTCTCCACGATCACTGTACATCTACTGCATTTATCTCGATGATAGAATGGCATTTAAAAGGTGAGATGGAGATGAGTTCATAAGAATATTGTTTTAAATGCTCCCCCACCTTCGGAAAGTATCTAGATCCACCCCTTCATACGAGAGAACTAAAAGCAAATAGAAAGAGCGACGAAAACAGGAAAGACAGTAAGTAATGACAAGGAAAATTAAGGAACATGAACTAAAAGGAAGGCTGTATAACCTGCGAGATAGAGGTGCAGGTGAACACCGGTGAATTTAGAATGCATGGAAGCAGAATGACCAACATTGTGTACGAGAAGAATATGAGTTCTTCTAAAAAAAGAGGAAGGAGACTGACGAAAGGCTAATTGGATTTGGTGAATGAGATGTTAAATGGGGGAGATATAAGAATCTGAAGGAATGTATGAAAATATGAGTCTGAGGCGAAAGATGAATGCATTCATCTACATAAGTGCCCTGCAAGTCGCCTTTCGGCCTGTGGCAGAGGATGCACCATGACTCTACTTCTTTAACCGATTACTTTCTGGTTATGGAGGGAAAAGGTTCAACGTACGATTCGAGGCTTCATAGGAAGCGCCATAGAATCCAAAATACTCGGGTTTTTTAAAGTAATCAGTTTTGAAATAATCAAGTAATCTAATTCTTTAAGAAATACTTTAAAACGGAACAACTTCTATTGGAATGTTTATAATTGTATTAACATAAAAGAAATAATAAAAAATTTACAGAATTTTAAGCTTCGATCACTTTTATCAATGAAATGCCATTTTTAAAAAACAAGATCAATTCAATATGCTCGGGTTAATGTTTATTCATATCTAAGTAATAAAATTGGAATGAAATGAAACTATTTTCTTTGCAAAGACACGCACTAAATAGGATTTAATGGATTAATTTCATTAATTAATATTTCATTTACACAATTTCAAACAATCCATAGTAAATTGATTTCTATAAATGATTTCTCTGGAAAACTTAGCGCTTTCTGATATTAATGTTATCTTTATCGTTACGTCTCGGAAGACAACGCAGACGAAACGAAACTTTAATAGAGAAACAAGAATGAAAGAGGGAAGAGAAGAAAGCCAGTTGAGACAAATCTTTGTTTAAGTTCATCACCGCTACACAGTATGCGAAGAAATTTTTCAGTATGGAATACAAAACACGATTTTTTGCTCATGATACTCCGTCACATTTTCCGCGTAGTCGAAAACTCGGAAAATTATGTTAATTTTCGAGTTCCCCAGTGCTCGACACTCGAACTTGTATTCCCCAAACGGCACCTGTCTTACACCAGTCAGTTACACCATGACATAATTGGATATTGCAACTGGATTATAAGTCGAAAATGTTTTCCTTTACATAGACTTCTAGGGACTGATATTAAATGATGTGTCCATATATAATCCAATATCCAGGATATTAATCCGTTTATTCTCGTTTTATCCGCATTCCGTTTCAACTCATCATTCTATTTCCAATTCTTTATCATTCATATTTTTATTTCTCTTGCTTTCTTTTACCAACAGCTACTCCGATGATCAAAGTGTTTAAGCAAAGCACTCCAACGAGCATTACCTGTCTTACAATAATATCTCTTCTGGAAATTAAAAAAGCCACACTCTCTCATCTCTTGGTTAAAAAAATCCTTCTACTCCAGACAAACATGGTGAAATAATTAAATAAAACGATTAATTTTCGTCAAAAAATACTATATCCATTAAAACATTAACCAATTTACTCCTCTAAAACCCTTCGCCTTACTATTTCCACCTTTTCCTCTGTCGCCTTCCCTTTTTACTCCTCCGAATAGAATTCCAATACACTTTATCGGCCACTTCATGGCCAAAATGGAAAATTTCTATCTCCAATACAATACCTCCATTTCCACACCTCCTTTGCCTCTCCAATACAGACCTTGCGAAGTGACCGACCTTTTCTAACTCCTTCTTTTCATCTTTCTCCTCACTGCAAATCTCCACTCCCTCTCTATAGAAGGGAAGTGTTAGTTCCTTGGGAACAAAGACGCATTCAGTTCCAAACCAGATTTCAACAATTTTCCAAACATCAAGCACCATAATGCATATAGTCATTGATGGTATGCGGTGTTTATTCTTTAGTTACATAACATACTATCCGTTCGCAAATGATTAGATTCGCCTTGTAGAGTCCGTGGAGCGTAAACCCTTTGAGGAATATGTTCCAGCAGGGTGATATTCACCGTGCATGACACGTGGTCAGCGCACCGACTCCCACGCCGCTGTTGTCTTTTCTAGGCCGATTTAGGTAGCTAATGGGTGAACGCCGAAAATGCTGGCCCCCAGGACTCAAACCCGGGACCGCTTTCATAAAAAAAACCCGCTGCTCACTCGGCTTTCCGAGGGCTATCTTCGTTTTAGTACAACAGTATGTACCTACAAAAAATTCTGTCTCTCTTTCACACACGAATTGTATAGAGAAAATACTACCTCTTCCAAATGTAGGATCGCTTAACAAATTATTACCTAAAATACCGAATGTGCTACTGCTTTTTGTTAATTGCGCACAGCATGTGCTTCATTTACCACTCATTAATAAATGGTGTTCATATTTTATATTCGGAGTAGAAGTCGATTTCTAATAATGGAGAAATATATCTTAAGACGTAGAATTACTCTTTGAAATAGTTTGGTATATTTATTTCATTCAGTTTCCACTGTTGTTGTCTGTGAAATTTGATAGGAGATTAATTGGCAGGAGATTAAATCAAAGCTTGGTTGGTTTGATGATTACTAAACTTTAAAGAGGCTAATTACTTCCTCTCCCCTCCCTCTAATTTCCGTTCATTACTCGAAGGCAATTAAATGGTCAAAAGTAAGAACCTGATGCCGGTAGTCAAGTGGTGTCATTTGAAAAGAGGATATAACGGCGGGAAGAGGATGGAAGTTAAATATTTACGATAACAAATAAATGTATTAGACTCTTTCCCTTTTAGCCTGATGTCGAATGCCCTTCCTTTATCTTTCCTTCTGCCTTTTTTTATAAAATTCTTCTTCTCTGTCGGCATCGTTCCTACGAATCAGGAGGCCGGGCTTCGCCTTCCAATTTATTACTCTCGTTTAATTTAACGAAACGCGATTTTGCTCGCATTGCCAGTATTCTGACGGTCTCGCTCCCTCAAATCCTTCCGTTCGATAACCGAGTTAAGCGTACATTATTCTAAATCGACGATGAAGATCAATCTTAAAAATCTGAAAAAGAAAAGGCGTCTCCGAGTTGTCTCATTCAATTGTCGAAAAGTAAACTGATCACCATTTTCAACTTTAAAGAAATTAATCATACAAATCATATCATACAAATTCATATCTGAAAATAGCCTCACATATATTTGAAGGCGATAGGGCTTCCCGATAACCATGTTGTGAAACGAGTTCGGCTTTGGTGAAAGCGGACCCAGGTTTGAATCCCGGTGAGATGTAAAATGACCTTAGCTGTCGAAGCACTATTAACAATACTACTACTTGTAGATCCATTGGGCTTCACTAACGTGGGCTTGTTCTGCTTATAGCATTCTGTCTCAGTGAGGAAAGCAAGGGCAAACTACCTCATTCCTCATCTTGCCTAGTAGAGGGGATGAGGTCCCAAACGATCCTCGGGCTGAATACTTTACAGACTACTAAAATAAGAGATGAAAAACGCATGGTTCACATGCTTGACTTTAGATGAAGAAATAAAAGAGAAAATGTCTGGCGTAGCCAGGAAACCCAATTTCTCCCACTTTCCGGGAGGTTGCTCCTACCAGTCAGTTACCACGACAGAACAATTTCTCCTTCAGTTTCTTAGACTATGATGAGACTCGGTGTGCTGTGAATGATCCATTTAAGATGGCGCACATCCTGGGATATCAAAAGTGCCACCCAATCTTTTTGCGAGCGATACGCTGCAACAATAAGCTAAAGAGGCAACTCGAACTTTTCATGTTTACACCCACTGCCACACTCCGATAGGCGTCTTGCACGGTATATATGTAGATGTAACAAACTTAAAAATGGAAACTAAAAACTCACCATTGACTGAAAAAACACCCCCAGTGGAAAATCTATGCAAAATTTAAACAGATACTTGCGAATTTTGAGGGTCTGATGTATTACGTTTGCTGCTTCAAGAAAACAACGTGCGCTACGGTGCACAGATGGAGGAGCATTCATTTGCAAATAGAAGCGTCACTGCACTTGATAACAAACTGAGAGGAGGGTAGACTATGCAAGGTAACTGGTCTCTCGGAATGTAATACATCTCAGAGGTAATTAGACAGTGCTGTGACAAATCAAACCTCCAGGAATGTGAGAGAAGGATGAGAGAGCGAGTCAAAGCGAATTTCCATTTCCCACAATTCATCTGAAGCGAAATGAACACTCGCTGTGGGAAGGAGAGAGAATGTGGTGAGAGCTCACAGGTGAGGATGACAACCAGCATCTTCGTATCCTCCCTCTGACACCCACACGATTACTTATATGTCTTGGAGAGTTTCTATTCGTCATTTGGCGCATATGAAGTGGAAATGAGAAATGCGGGATTAACTATTCTGAATTCTCTGTCGGATGCAAATTTTCCAGACTCAGTTTCCAGACGGAGCTGCCTTGGAAGAGAACGGGGAAAACTTTTCCATAAAGTAATCTCTGTTTCATTAATTTAATTAAAGTTTTTGATTTGTTTTTTTTTTTCTTTACTCGTAGGTCGTTTTCTTGCTATTATTTTTCTTTTTAGTATTGTCTTGAGTCAATATAATAAGCCATTACTGGATGTTTTTGAATCTTAATAAATCAATGAACGAATAAATGTTTCTCGCATTCACGTGATTTATATTAGAGTTTTGAAAACTATTTCCAAAAAGCCGTAAGTTGCAAGAAAACCAAGGGTTCGTCTCTTCTCTCGTGATGATGGCATGTTGCTGCCTAAATACGTAATGAGATTTATAACCCTGCAAAGCGCAGCCACGGGTACCCCCCGCTGGTTGGAATTTCCTAACGGTTGGTTTGCTTGCTTTCTGGTGCTTGTTTTCAAAACTCGAATTTATTAACGCAACTGTTCTTTTTCTTATACATATCTACTTTAATAGCTTAATTTATAAACCATTTACGTCACAAAAATTTATAATCGCCGCAGCGGCGTCTCAGAATTCAAATCACTTTTGCTCATGACTGTATCCTCGGTAGAGACGGAGGTGTTGTAAATATTTTCTGTTAATTCCTTAGTCATAAATTAGGAATTGGGGACGGATAATAACGGGAGATAAAGAAATGGACTAGGAAAGTATATATCGTGGAATAAACTATACATGTGCGGCAAAGAGTGTGAGAGAATGGCGGGAATTTGCCATTTTCTTACAAATCAGCCATGAGACTAATGATTTTTTAATAGCGTGAAATATGAGTCCTTAAATAGGTGGAAATCGAAAGATAAAGATTCAAGGACATCGAGATGCGGCGTTGATTGGAAAATGTTTGTTGTATCGATAGAAAAATTAAGGAGGTCCTGGAAATGGTGGAAAATGAAAGTGTTTTGATCGGCAGAATAGGGTAAAGAAAGGAATTAATTAAGTAGAAATTTGAACTTGGTATTTTCCACACGATTGTAAGTAAGAAAGTAGGTGGGTAAATATAGAGTAATAAGGTAATATTCGATAAAGATATTTAAGTTAGAAAACATGAGGAGAGAAAGCTGCTCGAAACGAGCTGCTCTGCGTTGTACGCGCTCTTACTCCAAGATCAGATCCTAGTGGGAAACTTGTGAACACATGAACCAACAGAGAGGTAAAAGAATCATTCATGTTTATAAACTGATTGTAAGAATACGAAATTTCAAACCTTTTTAAGTAACAGTTTTAGTGAAATCAGCCGGTAAGAGTAACGCCGTTACAAGTAGAGTGTGAGGCTTCGATAACAGACTTCTTCCTCAAAAGGAGGTTTTGAGTGTTGAGATGTGTCGAGAGGAAGAAAGGAAAATGGCGGTCTTATAACAATTGAGGAGCAAAGCGAGTACGCTAGTTAAGAAGAAGATGGTGGAAGAGGAATTTTAGGCAGATGCGGGTCATCTGGTTTCACCTTTCTCAGAAGGTGTTTGAACGAAACGGTTATTCGCTTGGGTACGGTCTCATTTAAGAAATACGGGTCAAATTCGGGGGGAAGGGGTTAAATTGCAAATTCTCTTTATTTAACATAGTTCCAAACTGATAACAATTGATGGAGAACCGATATTTCTGTCATGAATACTATACGTGTACTCGTATTCAGTTTCGAATCTATTCTGAGCTGACCTTGTTTACATTCAATTCTTTTATTAAATTGCCGCTCACCGTTGAAGAAGTAGTAACTGATTCAGTATGTGTAGCCACATTGCGAAGATATATGTTAACGATAGGTAGGGTAAGAAGTCCTTCAAAGAGCTAATAAAGTGAGAAATTATTGAGAGCGTTGATGGATAAAAGAGGACATTTACTTAGCCCAAATCTCAAGCGCGATAATCTCTCGAGAAAGGCATTGGAGGAAATAAAGAAAGGAGGGAATTATCTAGGTTGAACTACGAAAAACAAGCGATCGTGTTTACATAAAAGGTGTAACAAAGGAATGGTCGGAACCCATCGAACCAATGAACAATAGTTTCTTATTTTGGTAAATAAAATTCTATGGACTTCCACACACGCTCGGTTTTGTCGGCCGTTTTGCTTGGACTGACTAAGACGGGGATTAAAAATGAGAATTAGTGTGTAGAATAAATCATTTCAACTCAGTCTCCCCATTCCGTCTTAGGCATGGCATGAACGAATTCTACCCGAGACATAAATTTCACAGATAAGTTGGCAAGTAAGCTGGAACGTCTGTGGTGTCTTCCGTTTTATCCCCGTTTCTCCCCACCATGCTTTTAAACATGCAAGGATACAATAACGTCTCCTAAGGACTCCTCCCTATGCGACTCTGTCACTCTACAGATGTGCAATTACATTAGTACCCCGCGAGCTGCCGTATGGCGTATGGCAGGGGGAATGTAATCTTTATCTATGGAAAAATAAAGCAAGGAATATGTTAACTTGGCTTGAAACATTTTATGTCGCACGATCTCAGTTTTCATCTCCGTCCTGAGCCAGTTTAATACGAGTAAACAAAACCGAGAGTGTGAAGGGGACCTTTATTAACTCAAATAAAATCGATATGATCAGGCGTTACTTGGTGGAAAGCCATAATAAATGAAATTAAAATCCTTCGTAATTTTCCACAGGTTTTATTCTGCGACCGGTTTCGTAAGAAAACTTCATTTATTAACTCAAATCCTACGTTTCTATTACGTCGTGTTTTAATGATCTAACGTCATTCGCGACCTGAAACAGTAGAATAAGATGTGTGCATAGCATTCGGAAGAACCTATCGACCTTATTTGCGTGGTTTTCCTATTGATGTAATTATTTTTTGATTGAAGGTTCGGTTGATTGAAGTTGTTCGAATGACTCAAAAGTGTCTCGAAACTCTAAATAAATCCAAGTATTCTGTTGCATCATTGAGAGCTTATACATATTTTCAAGGTTAACTTTTCCCTATCCTCCCTCAAAAAAACATCTGCGGAAACCGCTACAATCGCCCATGAATGGAAATTCACGAGCTGAAGTGCTAGGAATCGCTTACTTCCCCCTACAGGCAAGCAACAGCATCTGACAACGAAACTCCCCATCAAGTACTTATTGCCTTCACCAGTTAGAGTCTCGCCACGGGAATTCTCTTCTTTTTCTAATCATCTTTTTGTAGTTTCCTCCCTCTTACGCTTTAAAGAACTAACCTATGTTCCAATAAGTTCCTCTTCCTCCAATAAAATCCTAAACAGCATTTAAAGAAGGAAAAATCTTCGGGTCCACAAAGGCCTTCCTTGTCATAAACCACGATGCTTTCAACCAAATGATGATCTTAATAATTGCTCTTAGAGAGCAATAGAGAATACCTAAGTTATAATATGTCGCGTTTTTAGTATTGAAACATTTTATCTACTGACATTTTCCCTTCTAAAAATGTGCTAAGATAGTTACTTCCCGAATATTATGATACAAAATTAGTATAACTTAGCATAAAATTAATCAATCGAGATAAACAGTAGATAGAAATAATAAATTCGTGCTATGATCTCGCAAAATGCATCACCTCCGACTCAATCAATATCCGCATTTGAATGATTTTTAAGAGAAAATACTACTTAGGGTCACACCTACATATTTATGAATTTATATTCTACGACTACAAATAGGCATCTAGCCTGGTGGCAGTCATTTGAGGGTTGAGGGACGAATAGAACAAAAGCCCTGCCTAGCATTCAGCCTAGTCGGGAGGAAAATCCCTCCAAAAACTTCCCGAAGGCAGTAATTCTGATAGCGAACGAACTCCGAAAGATATCCCGGTAAACGAGTTGGTGGAATACGTTAAATAAAGCTACCCTTTTCTTTATGCACAAATCACGCTGCCTATTCTTGCACCAACTCGAAATAACTGAAATCGTTCAGTGAAGCAATCAGGGAGTTTGGAGAATCATGTGAGAATTTTGAGATTAACACCCAGAGATAACCTAAGCCTTGGTTTTATCCACTTGGTCGTTCAGTAGATCAGGAACAATAAACTCTAAAACAATTCTTCGTGGAACTTGCGATATGGTAAATTCGTCATCGGATAAAGTACGATTAGTCAAAACCTGCTGAAATCTGTTTACGAGAGATTTCATCAATCTGATCTTATTTACGATGCCTAACCCAATATAATGTGCTTCGAGTAAAACAAGAGTCGTTGTTTTCTTAAAAGAATTAAAGTAAAATGTGGACTATGTGGAATATACATATTGGAGATTTGCAATGACTCCTAACGATATAAATGTAAAATTATTCTCCGTGAATTTTTTTTATTAATAACACCTTATAACACCCACTTCATCTTTGAATGGATCTCCTTGGATTATTTATCAACAGCATCCCTTGTCAGCTTTGCATGATCATACATTCGTCAGTTTGTGTTCCCTAGAAACAAGTTCTTCTCAAATCTCCCATAAGAGTCCCTTCGTCGGCCATTGCAAATAATCTTCGCCGTCGTCCGCGGATTTGTGGAATTGAAATATCAAAAGCAGGCGCGACTTGAAAATGTCACGCCCGTAGGGGAGGCGAGTAAATTCAACGGGTGTCGTGGGGGGGATAGGATAAGGGGGCATGGGACGGGAGGGGACGGATTGCCGCGGGATTTTGCAGTTCGCCACGTGGCGTCCAATTTTCTATTTATATGTTATCCCGTGGAGAGGGACCTGCAATTGAGTTTTAACAAGAGGTTAAAATCCTCGTTCGGTTTGATTAGCACGATGAAAGAGTTGAGTCTGTGTGACTGTTTGTGTCGTAGATTTGGTGGTACATACAATGGAAATGGTGAAAGCTGCTAAAGATTTAGTGAACGGGATGAGGCTCTCAAGGACATCAGAGAGCAGGGTGGAGGAATCAATGATTACAACAGATCGGGAGGTTTAGTTTGAAATTTTCTGAAAATGTTCATCCTATCTTCCGTGCTTTCTACTATGGCGATTTCGAAGGAACTGAGAATGTATTTTGTATGAATTAGTGCCTTTCCGACTACTATTTCGTAATAAATGTAATATTTTCATTTGTTTTGGTACAAGTAAGAATAAATGTATGCTTAGTTTTATTTCGTCTGCGTTTCGTTCATGGCTGAAATATTAAGAAAACTACGGAGAAACGAGTGAAGGCGTATATTTTACTCACTCCTAATTGAAAGCTATAAAATCTGTTATTTATAGGGTAATTCTACTGTACGCTGGCCTCTTTCGTATTTTGGTTCAACTTAAAAAGCAAGATCTTCTACTAGACTACTGGACTTTTGGCATCTAATGGTGGAGGTGTTGTGTTGCAAAGCAATGCTGATTACTTTGCGCTCAGAATTAATTTCACGGAATGAATGATGAATAAAGTTCGTTATCCGAGAAAGACTCTCATCTAATGTTTTGTAGTCAATATAAAATTTTATTTGATAATATAATGCAACCTTGGCTCAAACTGAGTTATCACTGGTAATTATTTGCGAGAGTTTCAACGTACACATGTATACATGACCAATGAGACGACAATGAGTTTGTTCATTTTAAATGCAATTAAGATTATAAAACCCACCAGTTGATGTCATTCCATATGCGCATTTCGCCATCTTAGAAGGCATCGCCAGGGGCAAAAGAAGAATGAAACACAGCCAGCAAGTGCGTAAGAATAACTTAACGCGTGTCTTTTTTTTTACACACTTGCAGGCTGTTTCTCATTCTTCTCTTGCTCTGATGATGCCTTCTTAGATGGCGAAATGCGTGTAGGGAAATAACATTTTTTTATTGTTTTCATGTTCTCAAGTTCTCAATTAACTTTACCATCAGTGGCCAATTCTCTCCTTTAATACAATTGTTGATGAGATCGAAAAGAATATAGATGAAAAAGGAAGGGAGATATATTTAAAAGACGCGATTTCGCAGAGAAAAATGGATAAGCATTTCCCTTAAATCTGATCCACATGCTTGTTCAAAAACCCGCCCCAAGGAGTTTTCGATATTCGTCGCACCATGTATTCAATTATTTTCCAATGATTCTCAAAGATACTGTTGGCAAGTGACGGTTGGTAACGCAAGACAACGTTCTAATACTGCTGTCGCTTGAATTTAAGAGCCTCTCTTAGAGAGATATCGTTGCAGGATTCTATTTTCATTAGTAATATTCACAATGGGTAAGATATCCCTCTCTCTTCTTTGCCGATATTCAACCGTTCGTCACTTAATTCAGTGCCTTTGGAAAACTGTCCCTTACAGTCATTTCTTCATTCTCGTCTTTGTTCTTCGGAATCGAAGAGACAGCCGCAATAATTCGCCTTATTGCTCACCCACTCCACTCCGAAAGCCAGTCCGCTCCCCTATTCTGATAGTTCAACCCCTTTTCTTTGGGCGTTTGCGTGGATCCGTTTTGTGAGAAGCTCTAACCCTTTGCTTCGGTTATAAACATATTTAACGACTGCTGAGAAACCAATGGTGGGACAGAGTGAGGGGATAATAACCATGATTCTCTTCCATTATCAAAACATTCACATTCACACGAGGGCTTTCATTCACATTCCGAGCCTTCGGACGGCGGATCCGTGAGAGGGTCCATTGTTCGCGGGCCCCAAAAGGCCCAAAAAAGGGGCGCCGACTGAGGCGCCTCGCGGGGGGCGTTACCGCCTCGCTGCTCCCTCTATATGCACCGCCTTTTGTTTGCCGCACATTTCATCATTATGAATTAGAATTATGCACTTTCAAAGGTTAGCGGGAAACATAATCAAGACGCTTTCTTTTCTCGGTAAACACGCGTGACAAGGCAACGGAGGAATGGAAAACAGAGGTGAATAGAAATATTTTAATCATAGCCGAGCTTAGAATTTAATTGAAACGCTCAAAATTTAACTATCCTCAAATTTAATCATTGTTATCAATTGGAATCGAAAGGTATTTAAAACTAACATAAAAATATAATTAATATGATTCGACCTGGCTTCGTGAAACGCAGTTTAAAGATGGCTAAAGGGCAGATAACGGTCGTTTATTAGAAGATTATAGATTAATATAACATAAATATCAAGTTAATTATTATGCATTCAATATTGTTTGCCTTAAATTTTACATTCATGATTTTATTAGAATGTTTTTGAATGTATTTCGTACCTTTGTATTTACTTGAATGTAACCTACTTCATAGTATTATAATGCAACAAATAAAAAATCATCGAAATTTGAACCTCTTAATCTTAACATTCACCATAACACTGTACAAACTTGAGTATGTTACTTTTCCTCCGATTCATATTTTCCTGTATTTTCACCGAGTATTGTATTTTAATTTGGTTTTCGCAGATTTTTTACCCTCCCACCTTAAAGGTGATTTCTAGCAGAACGAATTCTTTTGACGAATTTAAATAGATCGCTTATTTCTTCCTCCGTCAATTAAATAATTAAATTTTACAAATATTCCAAAGAAAAATAATTTAACCCAAAGAGCCATTTCTTCGCTTGCGTTTTCAGCTATTTCAGCGTCAATTCTTAAAAGTAAATATTAGTTCATATACATCTGTTTGCCATATGTGTTTCATTGGAAATTAGGCAAGATAAATGAAACATATTTGTTGTAATTATCCTTTTATAAACTGACATTTAACAAATTGAATTACTCTGAGTAAGGGTAAAAAGGTATCGCGAAACTGAGATAAACGTACTGACTATTAGTTGGAATTCCCCTTCTATATGAAGTATGTATATTTTGCCGTGATAGCTGGATTAAAATATCTGACTTTTCTCTTCCTCACATTTTCCTGCTCGAGATAAATGGAATTCTTACAATATTGATACACATCCTGTAGAAATACGAACCAAAGATTCGTGGATATCTTGCTATCAACTAATGAATAGTGATGAATGTGATGAATATAAAATAATGAATTCTCGATAAAACTCTCGTTTCTCTCGTTAAGTTCGGCAACGCTGTGAAAGTTCAGCATAACTCTCGATTCCCTTTCGAAGGATTTTCGTTAACCCTTTGCGGGAACCTAATCGACCGACTTATTATATCGGCCGATTTGAATAACGTGGAAGCGCGTGTTTAGTGGAACGCGGCCTTTGAGTCTGTCCTTCCACATCGGCGGGCCCCTGACGCTCAAGGGACCCCCGTCGAAGGGCACGTCAAACGCCTTCATGCACCAATAGGAGGAGGTCCATCTCTCTCATATCCTACGCCCTAAATAGGACCTCTCTAGCATGCAGCACAGGACCAAATGAATCACGAGGACAGTTGTCGTGCCGACGAAATGCAAAATACCTCCATTGTGCTCCATCGAGGTGTGCCTTATCGATTCGAAACAAAGGCATTTGTCACTGCTCTGTTTTGAGGCGAACACACTCATAATCCAGCGATTCCAAACAGTGAATTAAAAAGGAAGTATTCTCGCATAGGAAAGGGGTTAATGTGGTTCGTATAAACTTTATTGAAATGCCTTGTGGATAGACACACGCCCAGCACCAGCGCGGGGCGTGTGCTGAAAATCTTTCGCTTCAATTGCTCAAAGCGCTTCCATCCGATGCGTTTTGATTGTTTTGCCGCGCACACGGTGAAAGGAGGCATCTGCGAGACTCCCGTTTCTTTTTATTTACATAATGGACGACGGATGGAGTTAAATCAATAGAAACGAAAATATTATACGCCGAGCAATTATGCGATTAGGGTCCAAAGGAAAATCGTAGGAGACGCAGATTTCCTTTCCGAAGTTTTCAATGTGAGCAGTTAACTCCGTTGGAAAAGATCTCGATGAAAGCGTTAAACGGCCCTAACGTTTGAAATCAGACGATTATCAGGCATTTGAATAATACAGACTATTTCCCACTTTTAATCATAACGCTGTTCAGTTAACTAAGTTTGAGATTCCTTACAAAGGCTAGTTTAACATTAATCACATGAGGTAAGGGATAATGAGTTTCGTAAATATATTATGTAATTGAATAAGTATAGTATATGATTTGTAATATATTTATTAAGTACAGGGTAAGGAGCCCTAATACATTCCTTACTGGTTCTCGCTTCAGTTAAAGGAAAATATTGAATTTCGGATAAGCTCCGGTTTTACTTTTTCGCCCAACGTCGAACCGGTTAGATTTTCCGATTCAATTAAATTAAATTTGCTTCGGAAATGTATTCTATATACGTGTGTTTCTTCAATTACCTGCCTTTTTATCAATTAAATTATAGCAAATTTTAACCCATAACAAGTAATAATAAAGAAATAGTGGTAAAATATTACGTTAGATAAATTTAAATGTATAAGATACAATAAATTATAAATAAATCTTTGTAAAATCATTGAGAATATTTTAGTTACTTGAAGCTACACATATCTAGTTAAGTTTACTAAATACCCACTAAAAACGTTGTAGTTTTGATATGAAAAAGATTTTGATGAAGAAATGAGGAAGAAATTCAATTTTTCGGTTCGGATTCGGTTTTCACTCTAGGAAAAAGAACAGTTTTTCTTCGTTTGATTCCCTTTCGTTACCCCTTATGGATATTGGATATATTCACGATATGTCTATCTAAAACTTCAAAATAGAACCATTTTTAAAGTTAATTTTCAGTTTAAATTCGTCTTAATTCTTCTGCTTCCTTTTTATAACAACCCATTTTTACCTATGATTCTGCTTAATAATACATTATTTAGCTTTTACTTCAAAAGGGATAGAACTCATGAACTCTTCAACATGCATTTTTAGTCTACAATAATTATACTCACCAATCTAAAAACATTTTTCTACGAAATCGCGATTCTCATCAAATAACGCACATCTTACTTCGTATTGTATTCCATGAAATGATTAACTTAGCGTAATTGTAGCATTAGAAGCGCATTAGCTTTGAAGTAAGATATTTATCTTTTTTATCCCCAAAAAAACGACAGCGAACAAAAACTCCGCAATAGGTTGAAATTATCCGGAAACCTAAATGAATATTTTTACCCTCTTTCTCGATCGAGTACCTAATGTCGTGCATTCGCTGGTAAAGATCCGAAAGCTTTTATTATTGACTCCTAATGACCCTTAAAAAACGAAACAAGCGTTTACTGCAAATTGTTTTCGATTTCAATAACGATGCTGAGAGTTATTTTGATCCACGAGAGTAAGATTACATTCGCGGGATTCCGGAGAAATTGCTCAAAATACCAAATATAACCACTGAAAGGAAACCATTACGGCGTGAGATATGGACCGTTCTGCGATGGCATAAAGCGTCGATGTGATGATGGCAATGAAAGCAGTTTTGTCTGACACAAGTCGTTGAAAACAGGCTACGAAGATATACACGCGAGAGAACGCATCCGTGTTTCTATACATAAAGTCATAGGCACAGGCATTCATGGGTTTATAAGATGATCTGCATGGAAATCTGAAAGAGTAATGGAGGAGGCAATGAAAGTTGTGAAAAGAAATGGTGGAGACAGTAAGAGAATAAATGTGAGGGGCCCCCGCAGCGAGGGGAAGATGTGGAATGGAGAGGGAGGATTTTGGGAAAGAATAAGAGGAAGAAATGAGTGAATAATAGAACACATGGAAATGGAGAAAGAATGAAAACCAAAGAAAGAGGGTGAAGAGTTTTCTTCTGTCTTTCGTGTATTTGTCGCTAAGCATGTTTTGCTTTTTGTTTTGTCATAAGCCAAGGGAATGCGTTTTTTATTATATTACAAACTTTTCCATTAAATGTGTTTTCGATAAGAGATAATGGTGAGAACTATCGTGCTACTAATGTCTCGACCAGCATTCGAACCCATATCCTCAGAATAGTCAGGGATAGAACAAGAACCTCCGACTAATCGTGTTGAGTTTCTTCACACCTTCCTGGGGAAATACTCTTAGTCTAATTATCCTCGAAGAAATTATCGCATAATGGTATTCTCACCATTTACCAGAGTCCGATTCATCAGTTATTGAATGTGTGTTATCTTTCATCGACTTTCTCCAGATTTACCAGTACACCAGCGCTCCCAACTGGCAGGTCGTTAGATCCTGGTGTGGCGCATATTATACATTACACACCATGTTCCTCATATTTACCTTTCTTATGCCCTCTGCTTTCGAGAATTGAAATAATTTAATGAAATTTCGTTGCAAAAAAGAAATTGATATATTTCATTGCATACATTCTATTCTTTACTAGTGTATTTGTTTTACTAGTAGTTTGAATTCATAAAGTAGCTGAAAAACTTACTGATCGGTGTGACACGAGTTATGCGCCAATGGGTAAGTTTACTTCGAGACATCAATTATGAAAAGCAAAGAGTTCAGTTTCCAGCGTTTCCCTATGGCTGCACTAATTAAGATCGCACAAAGTGGTCATTGCTCTTCCGTCATAAGCATTAATTTAGAACACACATATGCTTCAATAGTGTTAATCAGAGGCAAACTATATATTTTTGACTGATTTAAAATAAGGCTAAAAATGTTAATAACTGAAATTAACTTCTCTTAGCCAGAGGTATCCGTTAAATCTATTCCATTTAAATTGAATTTATGCATTAAAATTGCTGCTACGAGAAAATGACTTTGTTCCAATTGTTGAGCAAACGTTTTGCTTAACTGTGGAGGTTATGAATATCGTGCACTATTGTACTCTAGAGAATAGCGAAGGAGTGTGGAGGTAATTTTTAGCACAGAAGGTGGATGTTTATTCGAAAAACTTAATAGGCTGTGTGCTGATTTACTTCAAGTGGAATTGAGTATTCCCATATTTAAAAAACAAAATTGTCGATTGATTGTCGAGCCTCCGAAACAAAGTACGATAGAATTCGAAATTAAGCTGGATTTCTGCTGAATAAAGCTGATAATAATAATTCAAATAATAAACGTCTCTGTCTGTGTTACAATGTCCTTTCTTAGTATGAGACCACGATTTATTTTACCGATAACTGTATACAAAAAAGAGATGTTCATGTTCCATCCCCGCAGCAACGAAACTTTATGGAATTATTTCTATTTTACTCATAAATAAGTTAATTACAATTGTCTCCACATGAGAAGTAGTGAACAGCTCACAGTTGAATTCCTGATAAATCCGACGTCGTTGATCACTGGAAATGCCGCGGGTGCTAACTCATCCGAACGTGTTACCGGCAGTCTCTGCTCTCATTGGCCCTTAGTGTACGAGCGGACTTCGACAAATATATCAAAGTAAAAGGATAATTCCTCCGGAAGAGGAAGGCATAAATAGGAAGCAGAGGATGAGGGGGAGAAAGAAGGAGACAGAGGTGTGGGCGGGTCGCGAGGGCGTCGGCAGAAGAGAATGCATATGAAAAGCCAACGGCGACGGTAGCGCCACAAGACGGCTTTGCGGGGTGCGGTGGAACTGACAGATACACACTATGGGAGAAAGAGATAGAGAGGAAAGGGAGTGAGAAATGGGAAGAGCTGCAGACATATAACCTCCCCCGTGGACACACTCCTTCCCTATTCACAGTCGTTCACTCGGATTCCATTCAATTGCCAGTCTTGTCTGGGCGGTCAATTGTTTAGCGTGGGCCAAGGAGGGAGCGAATTTGAATGGCGAGGGCGGGTTTCGGAGCGGAGGAGGAGGTAACTGTAGGGGCACAAACGATGGTTTATGCGGTTTCAAGCTGGGAATCCTTTGTGCCGCCCCCATCCTTTAAATATCCAACGATACTATTTTTCGTCTATCGTCTCTTCTTTCCGTAAAAACCTTCGCTCGGACTGTTATTTTAATCCGCCCCAAGAATGGTCGTATTGCCCACCGGGTAATTGACGCTAATTTTGGGGAACTTCATTTCCGAGAGTCGAAAAAGTTACCCTCGTTTTATCCGCACAAAAGGAAGCCTTCCTTGGATGCCTCCCGCTCTTCAGCTACTGCGAAGCGTTTTTATCCACGTATGTATGTAGGTTTTTTTCCGTTTATTTTCCCTTCATCCCTCTCTTTTTCTCGGGATCCGGACAAATTATACGATTTTTTTGTCTTGCATTTTTCCTTTGACAGTTTTCCACATTGTTGTCGTCTCTAGTTCAACATCTTGCTTGACTTTCGATTGAATTTCCGAAGCTTTTAAAGCTTGATATAGCATATCGTACATACCCAATTATTTTCCGAATTTTTACATTCCGTTCTTTGCGCATCTTGTGTATCATTCGACTCTGGGTGTTTTCATCTTGGTAATGATCCGTTAAGGTAGTTTCGGTGATTTAGCGTCGATTATATTTCGTGAGATTTATCTAAATTCATATTCTCAAGAAATAAGCGACAAAATCGAAGGAGCAGCGTCAATTTTCCCCATATATCTGTAAATTTCATATTGACGAAAGCTAGAACATGGCATATGCATAATTATTTTGTACTGTGATATTAACTATGACACTGATTACGATCGTAATTTTTTCGCTATATCGTGTAGTACATCCTAGATGAGTTTCATTGAAATTCTGTAACATTATGACCTTTACATGAGTAAATATAGTAATTTAAGCGAAACCACATTTCTAAATCGAGAAAATTCGCCATTACTCCCTCAGTTGTGTTCAAAATAATTTCTTCCAGAGGGTAAATGGAAAAATTACACTTTTATATATGTAAAATCGTAATTGAAATCTCCTTGAGGAAAATGGATCGCTTTGTCAAATTCATGCGAATTGAATATTCAAGATACGATTTAAAAAATACAATATATAAAATAACTATTCACGTTTTGTCCACTGCCTTTTTTTAACTAACTTTTAATGTGATTACTCCAATCCAAAATAGCTTAATTATATTGGTCATAATTAGTTGAACCACCAAGAACTTTACATGAATATGAGTCTCACACTTCTTTTAGCTCATGAGAGGTTAAAAAAGTGAATGTAATTAATTGTATCGTTTCTTTACTCGCACACAGTATCTGGTAACCTATTATTTATTTACGTCATATAATTCTTTCGTAGATTAATAGATTTATGATAATAAATTAATGATGTACAAGTATTTAATTTATGAGCATGTTCGTATCAAATGCTCATCGACAATTCTCCTTTTTCTTGTCGACTTCTTAATTTCAGACTTTCATTCATTCGAAATACATTTTATTCTATTCGATCCATAAGAAAATGTCCGTAATAGGTTTTTTCAAAAAAGGCTTCAGCTTCGCATAGATCTCATGAGGTTGAGTTTTTGTTTCGGATATTCTGCCTTTACACGACGTTGCGAATCCGGGGGGAAAATTTCAACCCCGATGTATTGTATCACGTAAGGATAAAATTTAAATTTGATTCACAGTAATTGTGACCAATTAACATATTCCTCTCTAGCACCCTCCTTTCTCCTATTATGCTGTGGTCTAACTATGTGATGCACTAGTCTTCCAACTTATACAATGATAAGGGCCATTGCAATACTTTTTGTTCCTCTCGAAACAAAAAGAGAGGAGAATTGGAGAGAAAGAGAATGAGCAAAGCCTTGAGTCAGACGGCGATGAATTAAGGCGCCAACTTCGAAGGTATAAAAACAATGTTCACAATGGGAAGGGAGATGGAGTCGTGAGAAATAGTACTTTGGCTTTTATTGCTAAGAAAATCTCTTATTTGAGGCTAAATAAAACGTAGAACTTGTTAGTAAGTTGGAGACAACTCCTGAACTAACCGAAATACAAAATATGCTTTGGAATTGAGTGTATCAATGAGTTAGTACCTGAAACCGTACATCTGCTTGTTGTCATATCATAACTCATCATGCACTTTTCCTTCCTATTTTGTCCCTTTTAACTCAACTATTTTCCAGATTACGATTGAAGTAATGCATCTTGATTAGAATTTGTATCTGTCAGAGGAAATCAGGAATTTTCGAACATGTGACCCTATTGGTGCCTCATTTTTTGCGATTTTTTATTGGCATTTCAAAACATGTTAGGAATAACGAATGATATCTAATCTCAGCGTGACCTGAATGTATTTCGGATGGAGGCTTGTGAAAGTTGAAAAGATACAGAAAACACATCATGCTACATTATGATGAGGCAAGGCCTCGTAACTTAGGTCGTGGATTGTTTTGTACTTTGTGGTCTGTAAAATTAAAAAACTATCGCTAATTGCTTTTGTTTTAGTAATGGAATTCCATCAAGTTTAGGCCGAGACCATCTTGTACAGAAAAGTATAGTGGAAAGAATACAACTTATATTTCATTTTTATCATTTCAGTACCACAGAATCAGCCAAGATAGGTTTCTAGGAGTTTTTAAATTCATCATCAGGAGCTTTTAAACCATTAATGGACTTGAATAAAACAAATTAATAACGAAATATCCCATCCTTCGATTTAGGCCAAAATGGTCACCTCTGTTTCCCTCTTCAAATAAATATCCTTTCATTAGGGGACAAGCTAACCTAAATATTTTCTGTGTAAAACATAGGATCAAATTGAACTTCAGTATATTAAATTCAATATATAGATTAAAATACTTTCTCCAATATGTTTTTTTGTGCCATGAAGTCAAGTGAAGGATAACACTGTCCAATTTCTCTCGACTTCCGTTGAATACACACACGAAATAATTAATAAGTTCGGATCGTCCTGTGTAACACAGTCACTCTGTTTTTTTCTTTTTTTCTATTTCAGTCGAAAGAGTCCAAACCATATTCTTTAATGTTTTAGTAACACTGTTTATTAATTAGTTTCCGAAAACTTCGATGATTATTTTACCAGTGGAAATCGTACAATAATCCTTTCAATGCAAAGTCTTTCAATGCAAATGGAACAAAAATTGCTGTTGAGCAGAATCCTGGGTGAAGATGTAATTCATCAAGAAATTCGATCGCCAGATTCGTCATTAAAGAAGGAAGTCTTAGCCCATAGATTTTTGCGGTTCGTATTAAGATTAATATTGGGGATTTGGATATCTGCAGGAGTTTTTACGCAAACCTATTTCACGATTCCTCATTCGCAAGGCATCTATGGTTAATATTAGGACAATTCCCGATTTCATTTCACTGTCGCAGAAATCCCAGACCCACTCGTTATATCTTTCGGTCTCATTCATTTCCATTCAAAGGAAATCCATCTCAACCTTTTGTCCCATTATCGTCTTAAAATTGTAATGAGAGAACCCTTTGATCCAAATGCCTTTATGAAGGAAGTGATTTACTGCTACTAGGAGAAGTAAGATTTTTTGAAAAGAAAGACCGTTCATTTCAAAAGAGACGCTGTTGGAAAACTTTTCAGCGTCCATCACTCGAGATAAAAAAAGTCGGAGATTCTATAAGGACAGTAATGAGCCAATGATTTTCCCCCGAATCCATTCGAAGAAGTTTGCGCTATTTGATGGCTCCCCTTTCCTTTCCCAGGAACCCTTTTATTCCCGCGGGAGCAGACGTCGCCCATAACAAAAGAGCCGCTCACGAGAAAGCCTTCAAACTCGGTGACATAAAGATGAGACTTAGGGAAAAAGAGCAGTTTGAAAGTAAAAAGCATTGCATTCAATTTGCTCGGTAACTGTTCCTCGACCAATTCCCCAAGTGTATCTGGAACATGAGTTGTACGCATTCAATCGGATTCTTTTCAGCATTTTCTGATTTGCGATTGCGTGAGCAGAGGCGTACAAGAAATGGAAATTCTGTCCTAAGAACATTTTTTAGATATGGAGGTGGAAGCTAATGCGTAAGATAAACTGGACTAGATATGAAATGAAGATGAAAAAGAAAGAGCTGGAGAAAGTTAGAAACGTGAAGAATATTTGTCAGGGAAACGAACTACGTTGGTCACAGTATGAGAAAAAAAGCTCACGACGGAAAAGATGAAGTAAAGAAGTACGAAATCTAGTTAACAGGAACATTCTTCAGATAGCAGATAAAAATAATACCCACAATGGAAGTGTTCAACAGGGTGAAATTGGGATTAATATGTCTCTTCATTAATTAAACAAATCTTCTTAACAGATAAAAAAGTGATAGCGATAAAATAGTTAAAAGAGGAAACTACTTTGAGGGTGTGGAAAGCCAAGACTGCATACCTGAGAAACCACTGACAGTTACCGCTAACATTTTTAATACAAGTTTTTCATGGAAAATATGAGCAGTAATCACATAAATTAAAGGATTAAGTAAAGGTTTGAATGCTTAGCAGCATAAAGTCCTGCGGCTGATCCCAAAGGAATAACAAGTATGAAAAATAGCGACATGACTGAGACTCGAACTCCGGTCTCCCACTTTCCGGGCAGGTGTTCTAACCACTGAACTACCATGCCGCGTCTTTTCCACACTGTTTAGGGAATGCTTTGTGAGCAAGGCGAGCAGCCTCCACTAAAGTTAAAATTTTTCACAATTTTTATACAAATAAATTAAATTCTAAAATAATAATAATAAATGTATTGCCAGATACGACATCAAAGCTTACAAAATGAGAATAGGTGAGCTTAGAAAAATAGTCGTAGAAGAACCAGAAAATAGGGAATAATGGAAAGGTAAATAATAAAAAATCGCTAATGAAAACATAAAATCAATGCAATTCATAATTTCTATAGATATTATGTGCAAAAAGGCTCACGTTACTCTATTCGATGAAGAATCTTTAAAACTCAGATACTTCGGATTCCATTTTTACTTCAAGATTTATTAATCTTCAATTCGATAGGAAAATATGGAAATATCTCTTTATATTCTACATTGTAATGTTTTATTTATCATTGCTGTATGAAAACATTAGTATTAAATCTCTAAGAAAAGGAAAACTTTGAGTGGTCACTAACATGTCCACGTAAATTGAATGATGGAATATTTTCTTGCTTTCAATCTAACTAAAAATCACTTTCTTCATTTGCTTGTGGCTTGGAAATTCATTATTTCATACGAATTCATTCATTTGTCAAGTTGAATTTCTAAGCTTCGAAATTTCTTTTCATATGCAATTAATATCATTTTAAACTTAATAATTAATAATTTTGTGGACCTATATTTAAACAAAATATAATAAATATTCTTTATTTTAAAATTATTGAGACAGTATCTTGTCAGGATCAACTTTCTTTGCTCAAAAATAATGCCCATTTTTTCTATTGGCTAAGATCAGACTGTGGTGTACTCAGACCTTCTGTAAGGGGTGGTTAAATTCTGTGATAGGAATATTGTGAAAATTTTAATTAGACTATGCTCTGGCTATGGTGGATGGGGAAAAGTTTTTTAAAAGTCCTCCTCTCTCAATGAATTCATTTCATTATAACGTTAATAAAATTTGGCAAGATGTGATAATATATTTTATCATTTATTTTATCTCTAAATAGCGTTCTACAGTGAAGTAAGGACAGAATCATCGAATATTTTGATGCCTTCTACATCAGCTCAAAATATGCATCCTTACAGGAAACTCAGTAATGCAATACCTTTCAATATCAAATTTGACGCCTCTTAACATTTACTTTCTGTTACGTAAACACACACGATTTACGGCTGAAGAAGAGATTTTCTTTTGAGGGAGAATGCTTTTCAATTGTTGGAAATCCCTTCTATTTTAGTTCGACCCAAAGTTTCTATTTTAGTCGCTCATTTCACTGCTGATCAACAACTGGCTTCAGATCCACGGAAGCTGGAACTGTGTGAAGCTGCGGACATATTTACATTAGTCTATACACGCAAGTCCATATGTATGTGTCCACGTATTCTTATTCCCTACGTATCCAATTCTGAATTATTTCATGTTTGAATATTTGTAACATCCATTTTCGTCATATTCGAATCTTAAAATATATTCTCTGAAGACACAAGAAATAAATCTTCATTTTCGCTTTCCTCAGGTTAGAGTATAAGTATATTTAAGCTTTTATTTGCATTTTACACAAGATTTTTAATCTGTTTTCTAAAATAAATGCTAATTATTTCCTATTTAAAGGTATAGAGAAAAAATTGAAATATTCACACGTTGACATTATACACGTTCAACGTGTGGATGTTACAAGGTTTTCTTTATTCCTTTAGAATGTCCTCCCATGAATTCCGGCCAAGTATAGATAGAATTTACTTCACATTTGCTTGTAAAGACATTAATTCCTGCATTCAATAGTCCAAAGTTCGCTCCTATACTATTTTCAATTCTGAAGAGAGAATTTTAAATAGAAAATTAATAAAATCTTTTTACGTATACGCGAGTGGTAAGAACGTGAGAAAAGGTTTGCTAAGTGTACAGAAATGTTTTCTTTTTGTGAGTATATTTTGGTGCCAAAGCAAAACTTTAATTAAAAAATAATTTTAGTTTAAATTAAAATATTTTAGTTTAGTTAAATTCCTAGTCAATTTCGTGTCCTTGAGCTAACGAATAATGACATTACAAGAGTAAAAGAAGATAGTGAGAGTTGACGGATCCTGACTGAAAAAAAATACTGAAAAAATTTATCAATGGAAATAACTCATATTCAGGCTATTCGAATATTTCGGTGAATCTTCGACATCTGGACGCGAGTTGTTCATTCGCGAGCAGGAAACAAACTCAAATGCAAGCATACGTAAGTGTACGCACACATACATATGAGAAGCGCTTTGTAGAGTATATCCGTGACATCGTCCGGTGCTTTGAAAAGGGCTCCCGGGGCGAGCGATCCGAACACGAATAAAAGAGGGACGAACGAGATGAATAGACGATGATATAACCGCGATTACAAAGAGTATTGCGCGCACCTTTCGATGAATGGAATATGAATTAATGCGAGAGGATCGGGGAGGAGAAGAAATGGGAGAGAGTTTCGCATTATGATTCTGAGACCGTGGACATCTCGGGCGACTTGCACGTTTGGAGGGGTTGCGCACATCCCTAACAAATGACAGTCGAACGATATGCATGCGATATTTCACGTCGACGAGCAACAAAAGAGCACGAGGGTGGGAAGATGGCGGATGAAGATATTGAGCGGGTTTGTTGGCGTAAAAATTTTCCCTGCCGACAGAGTACCTGAGGGCGACTGAAAAAATGGATATCGCGAGAAAAAAATTCGGTTCGGAAGGGTTTCAATGGCCCACTTTTTTATTAGGATGCGTGGGAAGAAAGGTGCGATGGAAGATGGTTGCCTTTGCTCCGATGATCTTTCTTGCAAAGGCCGTATGCAAAAATGGAAGATTCAACCGCTGAGAATGCAATCCTCTAACAGTGGAATTCTCAATTTGAAAGGAAAAAAATGATTCGGTTGGTTAAAACCACAATTATCTGGTGTCTTTTACTGATAATTTTGACAAATTGGTCTTAAATAACTCGAATGTTGCTCTCCACGTAGAAGAAAACGCAAAAATGTATCATGTTGGTGGATAATTGTAGCCCAAACATGGAAGGAAATTTTCAGGTAAAATTAGAATTAGATATATTAGTATATGAAAAATTATTCTGTTCCTTAGTTAAGAAGATAACTATTAATGACAGTTGCAAGATGGAAAAAGTAAACAGAAAAGCTCAAGCGAAGACATTGATCTATCAGAAAAAACTGCCGACAGCAAATAATACAAGCTTGGATATTAAGATACGGTTCATGAAAAATTATATATGGATTGTCTATTTGTATGGCTTTGAAACTTGGACTGTAAAAGCAGCGGAAAAAAAGACGTTAGAATCGATGGAGCTGTGGTGCTATGGAAGTATGAAATAAAATGGACAATTAACATAAATTAACTAATCAACTCTTTAGAATAGAAATTGAACAGAAAAGAATAAAATTGTCTGCGGAAAGATTTTGCTTGAAAATAACTATGTGAATTGTTTCTTTACGAATAAAAAAGTCACATTTTGAGTCACCTTTGTAATTTATCTAATGAAATTAACTAAATAAAAGTTAAACAACACATCGAAATCAGCCGATTGTGTCTCGTGTCACATGTTATTAAATCCCATTAATGAGTCCATAGAGTAATCAGATAACCTATAATATAGCTAGTTAGTTGTTAGATTACTGTACGGTGAGACATTAGTGGGAAACACTGAAATGCAAGATTCGGCAGAAAAGGAATGAGGCTGATGTATTTGATAAGAATTTTATTATTTTTCGCGTGAAAGATTTTCCCTTAACATTAATTGTCGTGAGCAGTCAGTCAGTGACGTTGGCGTTGTTTCCGTTGATTGTAACAGTATTGGAAAGTTTCTGATTATATTCCTTTTAGGTCATTGGTTACGCTTTTCTGACTGATACTTCATATTCCTTAACGGTGCTCTTTGGAGCGATCCCTGATCCTAGAGAATGAAAATATCACATAGACCGAAATCCAGCAAACAGGTGCAATGGAACCTCAAGAATGTCTGTCAAAAATTCATGAAATTTATTTACTTAGTGCATGGATTTTCCAGTATAATGCGACAATCATATACTATAAACACAGATAAAAATCGGAGTACAATAACAGATATCCTCATCGTGGTGCACCCTGGGTAAATGTCTATCACTATTGGATGTCAAACTAGCTTCTACGCTATCCTGGCTAGCAATGTAGTACAAGAGGCATTGATTCATTGAATGAAATGGCCATTCGATATGAAGCGTTGATATGGTGCAACATTCAAGTGTGTGCAAAACACAAGTGCTATGCTTTTCCAGAAATATCCAAATAAATACTCTTATTGACAGTTTGTTTTTGTGGGACAAATTTCGTACCATTTGAATATCAAATGATAACGAAGCGAATGTAGCTTGATACTTTGTATTTCTTTATTCTCGCTTTCTTGGGAAATGGAGTTCCAATGTGCCTCTCTTGACTTTGATCTTTTATACCAAGAAGCCCTTTGTAGTTTTGTAACAATTCGAGAGCCATTGTGACTGAATTGTCAATCTATACACGAAATTTGATGGCTCAATGTCGCTTAAACATTTCGCTGTCCATTTTTGCAATCCACTTTAAGAACACCACTTCAGCCTCTCTCACTCTCTCTCTTATATCTCAATACAATAATCCTGTCAGCTAACCCAATCATATCAAGTGTAACAGATTCAAACTTATGCTGAGCAGGAACCTAATAACCATTGAAAGGGAGGGTAGTTACTTTGTGCAGTTTTTGCAGTCCCATTACATTTCTGAAATTTTCAAGAAATGCCCGAAGGCACGTTTAGCATTTATCCTTTTCTTAGGAAAAGAAAACCATTATTCCTAAAATTTCGTAGGAATAGCTCTTCTGAGGAATTGTTTTTGAAAATTGCCCTTTAAACTCTTACAGCAGGAGCCAAAAACTGTTAAGGGCAATCATATCAGATGAAAATGTTGTTAAAATGAAATCCTGATTTGTAACTCCTTTCACGACCACCGATTTAAACTCCTCGCTCACGATAGCAATTTCTATAAAAATTTAACTAATGAAAATAAAAATATTCGCTTTCTGTTATAAGATTTGCTAGTAAAGTTGAAGACGTCTTCTTTACTCGCTCACAGGCTTAATGGCTGGCGAAAATCTAGTAGTTGACTCGCTCATTCGTTGCAAAAAAAATTCTTCAGCTAAGGAATTTCAACGGTATAATATCTCCGACGGTACCACTCACGTGCAACGAATGTTTACGCGGATTGACAATTCCCGTGAAACTGTTAAAAATGACCTGCAACGTATCTTGGATTATGGGGCTCTATATCGGCTATTTGCTATAACAATATAGTAGTTTAAGAAATATATTGAAGATTCATCTCCAAAAGGAACATAAATCTGTAATCTCTCGAACTCTTATCACGAGGGGAGAGGTCGCCTTCTAAAGAAACCCCAAGGATATTAGCGAGCAAACTTTCATAAAAGTTCATTACCCAGCTATACTATGAATAGTATAGCTTACTATACGTGTCAGGTCGTATGGACCGTATGTAGGTCGATTATGTGAAATCCACTTGTCAGTTATACAAGATAGAAAAGGTAAATTGCTCAGAAAAAAATCAACGTAATCGGCCAAAAGCGGTTCGATAAGCTTATTGGCGTAACACTTTATTTATTTACAAATCTGAAATTCAAGATATTTTGTCATATAAATATATAATTCATTCCATAACTAACAGTGAATACAGCGTGCATGCATTTGCAAGATTAGACTTCATTTTGCAAATAGCGAAATTCATAGACACATCTGTGGCATGCTGAGAAATCGAATGAATCTTAAAAAAAAAATAGTTCATCAGGTATTCCAGAAGAAGAACCGGTAAATTTATGATATTTACCCTTAATGATATGCCATTTAAATGTAATTTCATAGAGTCATGGACTCTCAATTATCATCCAAAAAATAACAATATATTTAAGAGCTAACGCATTCCAGTGGAAGATTACAAGAATTTCTCTCATATATGTTCAATAATAATTCGCAACGCTAGTGATAAAATATTACATTAATTTGTAACGCGGTAGTATTTGCATGCGCTCATAGAAATTAAATAAATAATACAAATAGATTGAACAAAAAATGTTACCCACCCGTATTTCGGAAACGGTCACCTGTTGACAATCGCGGGCAGGAATAGTACCGTCAGTCACGCTTATTTTAATTCGTCGACACTGCTATTATTGATCACTTGATACGAGGATAGGAGCGCCGCGATTCTTCGTTGCGTTTGATAGAAGGAATGGAAGGAATCGACGATATAGTCTTGGCGGACTTTTACTTACGTAAGAAAAGTATATGTGGGGATGGAAGCAATAAATCTTAATAGATGTATGGTAATTGATTATTGTTATAGGAATATGAATTCATATTTTCTTGTAACCAAGGTTCGTTGCGGAAATGAAATTTTCAGAATTATTCTTTGCCTTTTTATGTATTATGCTCTAACGGGGAGGTTGGTGAGTGGAGCGCGAGCGCCACAGGGTAGCTCAGGATCTTGCGAGAATTAAGTGGAGCTGGCGGTGTTTTAGTTTTCTCTCCACAGGCTATCTTGCATTCTCAGACTGTTTCAATACGTATTTGTTAGTAAACAAATCCCAAATAATTTATCGTTTTACAGTAACAACGTTTGAATCGTAGGAATGAAACTAAACTTTATAGTTATAATTATTCTTAATTTACTGAAAATAAAGTGATTCTTTCCTTCTCTGGAAGTTATATTACTTGGTAGCGTTAATCAAACGTTGAAGATGTTTTCTCGACCTAATCCTGGTGAAACAGAGGAAGATTTGTTGAAGTTAGAGTCGGAATATTTAGGCAAAGTTATTAATCCAAAAGTCAAACCTGCGGTACCTGAAGGTTGTATCATAATGGTTTCTTATTCAAATGCTATCGAAGTTGGTTCGTTATGATTAAAGAATTAAAATGTTGTTTCAGACAAAGATCAGTCAGAAAAGAAGCCTTCGGATAATATTGTGAGAGAACCTTCCGATTTGCGTAAGCTCGTAATTCATTTGAAATATTTGTATAGGCATATAGCTGGTTTAAAAACAATTTCTACTTTTTCAGTTAGCTTACCCGAGGAAATCCATATTCGTGAAAAATCAGTCTCCAATTTCAGACAAGGATCGACATGTATTCCGCTGCCCACGGGTAGTTCCAGAGGGTTTCCCGAGCCTTTTGTCAGAGACAAAATGGTAATACATTCAGCATATACTGTTACATTTCATTGCACTTGATCAGAAAAAATTACTCATTGTTAACTGATTTAAGGTTAAATAACATAGATCCATAATGAGTATGTAGTTTGATTAAAGAAAGAGCATTGTATGAAATTTCATCCTGAACCATGATATTTTTCATGCTATTTCGTTTTGGTTATACATAGTTCTTTGTTTATTCACAATGCTTCTTCAGTGTTTCTTACCCTTGCATATATCTTCTGCTACAATTACCTTCATAGATCTTTTTTAGCGTTCGATAAATTCTTAAAGCTATATCTCTTCTCTTTAACATCTCATTAATTGCATTCAACCAGCATTTTTGCATTCCATTCAAATCACTGTATCTAATGTAAGATAATAATGTAATGCTTTTCTCTTTCAGATCAAGTGTTCTCAAGGAAAAAGCATATTTGCTCAGCAACTTCAAGCGAAAAGAGAGAAAATTGCAGCTCAGAAACAGAGTAAAGAGAATGTAATTTTACCCCTAAAACATAAATTTGGTGAGAAAGAAATGGTTTTGAAGTTCATGACAATTATTTTAATAACTTTCATTGATTAGTTTAGTATTTCTATCAGAGTGGTATTCGTATGTGAAGTGTAACTGATGTAGTATTTGAATCTTTGATCAAGAATATGAATATTTAAAAATAAACATCTACATTCATTAGTTTAACCGATTGTAATTGGGCCCAAAACCTATAGTCTGATCATGGTTCTCAGACAACCTATTTCAGGTCATATTATTCAGCTTTAGGTGTTGTTTCTGGAAATAGGAATGTTTTTTAATGGTGAATAAGTGGGTTATCAAAAATAGTAGTTTTAATAGTAATTTAGTATAATTGTGGATAATTTATTGTTCTAACTAGTAGTGATCCTCCTAAAAGTGCAAGTATTTTGCATGAAGAGCTAGCCTGAGAAATTGGCAAACCATGCAGCTGCTTGAGGCACAAAGGTTTGGGTGCAAAATGTTTAACAGTTAGAGTATAAATTTTTTTTACCAAATATATACTTATTCTAACTAAATTGCATTTTCTTATGTAATCAATATGCTTTAGCTTTTTATTGTTAGTTGTTAATGGAACTAATGGTACAATCTTGAAAATATGTTGCACATCTGTAGGTTTTGGTAGTAAAGTTTTGAAATCAATATCAATTGCAATTTCAATGAATCATTTATTCACTACTGATAATTTGATTCAATTTAGTGAAAACTGCTGTCACTGATGCAGCTCTTTTCTTTCAGAGGAGAGTAGTTCAAACAGCCATTCTTCTGAGGATGAGTTGATGAAAGAAATACATGAAGAAAATAAGAGAAAACTGGAATCTCTTTCGCAAGAAGAAATTTTAGAGCAGAGAAATGCATTGCTTAATCAACTGAGTCCAGAAATCTTGGAATATTTTAAGAAGAGGCGAACTGGGGGTGGAAGTGTTGTTTCTACCTCTTACTGCCCAGTAATACAGGAAAGTGCAGAGGATAATACTGAAGTGGAAGATAGGTCCTCTGGTGCTTGTAACGTGGCAAAATCTCTAGTTATTACCCCAACTAAGGATAAAACACCCTCAACTAATTTATTGAAAGAGGTAATTGCAGGAGAAGATGGCAATTATGAACACTGTGATGCAGTTGCTGAAGGAGAGATGGAGACTGAAGAAGAAGTGGAAATTCCAGAAGAGGTAGCTGAGGGTGTGNCTTATAAGATTTTCGAAGAAAAATTCAATCGGGCGTGTTTTTGGAAATTTAGTCATGTTTGATCCTCAGTAGCTACGTAACGGATGGGATATATGAGAAATGACTTACCATTCCATGATCAGCAATCATTTCTGTATATATGTGCAAAGTTTCAGGTCTGTATCTTAAAAAAAGCCATTTTGGACTTTTGTCCGGCTTTTTCCGATTTCAGCCCACTGTGCATCGGTTAATTGCGAATAAAAGATTAGATTCGGTTAATTGATTGGTTGGAGGTGGTTAAATGAATATTCAGGGTATTTTTAAATCTTCTCATGGAACATCAAATTAAATTGTAACTGTAGTGTGAAGGAGAAGGAAACTATTACTGCCCGATTAATTCGATGAATATAGCTTATCGTAAATAGGCAGAGTACAAGAAGGAAAAATCCCATAACATTTTTTTTAAAGAATTCTATTTGAAAATAAATAACCTTGTGCATGCGAAAACCAAACTTTTATTGACAGCGGAGGTATCTTACGTAAACTATCATTTTTTCAGCTTACTATTCGCAATTACAGTTTGAATAGGTATTTAATCTTTCTGAATCGTTACCCCTATTAAACGTCTTTTGGGTTAAATTCACGATTTCTTAAGTAAGATAATGTAATCTTCCAATATCTAAAATTAATTTTACTACAAAAAAAGATTTGATGTAATAAATTGTATACCTACCTCATAATACCCTTATTTTTTAATAAATCAACATATATATTCATTTCCTCTACGCAAAATGCAAAAATTTTAATTGACAACAACTGGACAGCCGAAGGCAGCCCTATTTATCCACATAACTCATTGTAAGGTTATGTGCTTACTGTGACATTTGATTTGTATTTAAAATACTTTTTAGATTTTGTATACCCGTTTCGATTATTGGAGTGTTACAAGATTACATATCAGGAAATATATTTCGGAAGCAGATTTAAGAAAATTACTTCATAAATGTGCATTTTTAAAGAATTTAAGTAATAAGCACGATATAGCCTTCATACGTTGGCATCTATGGTATCGAGGACTATATAGAGATTGAATCCACGCGCTCACAGTTATGTTCGATTCAACCACAGTGGCGAACGACAGCTCTATAAATCCGCGTTAATTCTAGAAAGACTAAAATATCAATTCTAGAATGTCTCGATAGTAAGAAGATGTTAGCAACCCAAATATGCACCGAATATAATTGAATCAGTACCACTTTGTGAGTAATATGAATACCTGCAGTCAGTCGTACAGGTACTTTTCTATCATAAGAGTCCCCCTAAGTGTCAAAAACAGTTATATTGAGTGCTGAGGTTAGGTTGGTTGAGTTAGGCGGTTTGTTAATTTCGTTTTTTTGTTAATCGTTTTGTTTCCACTTTCCTTTATAGATATATTTTACAAGTTATGTTAACGATCATTTAACTTATCTTTCAAAATGATAAGAACCGCCTGTTGTCGTTGAAATTTCATTTACAAACGCAGATATAGATATCATCAGATATCAGGGGGCATAATAGAACACTACAAAAGTACTAAAAGTCCTTCAACATTGATGTGATTGGTCAGGATAGAGAAGCCTGAGAAACGTTCCATTCGTAATCTCGATGACTCGGGAAATGAACGGGATCATTCAAAAACGCTAACCGATTGAAAACGACAAAGGCCAACTCTACTACGAAGCACAGGTTCTATCCTAGTTCTCTCTCCATCCGAAGGGAGTGCCTCCGTAAGAAATCATTTGTTTCTCCAAACGCCTTCCGCTTTCCTTTTCTTCCCTCCATCTTAAGAATGAGAGCGGATTGAGATTGTCTTTTTTCACGATCTTCCGCCCACGCCGGATGCCGCTCAACTTCCCACAGTCCTCCGCCGTTGCCCACCGCTCCTTCCTCCCACGCACCGTAAAAACCCTGCGTCCGAAGAGCCTCCTTGGATTGGACCCCTTTTCCACTCTTTATTCTTCATGCAAATGAGCGAACCTCTTTCTTTCGAGAGCTCTGTATCCTCCGGTGCCATCTCATCTGTTGGTGAACGGGAACAGAGTGGGCGGCCGCGCTCCGCTGCTCCCGGATGCTCGCGGTCCAAATATTGACCCTCTTTGAATGGCTATAAGGAAGGAGAAGAGACATATATCTACGGCAAACAGAAGGCGGGGCGGATTCGCTCCTCCATTCATTCATTGTTGCCCCCGGACCCTTCCCTTCCCACTCATAAACATCTCAAACATTCGCCGACTGTTCCCGGGAATATATTCCCGAAAATGTGTTCTTTCGGATGAGATTCCGCCTCTGGCATTTGCTAAGTGAGCGCGTGAGTTACTCGTCCTCGCTTCCAAAAGGCGCCCGCGAATTCCACAGCAAAATGTCGAGGAACAATGCATCAGGGGCCGTATTTAGTACCGCGATGACGTGAAGCAATCTGCTGATCTTCTTCGGAAAACTGCCCGCAAAAATGAAGCGAAGGAATGATTTTTCAATTGCCAATCCCACGGATGACTCGCGTTTTCGCGTTGGTTCGTTTTTAAGACATTTGCTGACGATCTCAAGCATTCCAAGTCCGCCTCTTATAAATAAATTAGGAGGTACTTTTCTAGCACAGTGCTTTCTGCTTCAACCGCGATTGAGCCATTGCGCTCTCTGTTGCAGCCACTGAGAGGGGTTTGTTATTCGAGAAGAACTGTCTTGGAAACATATTACAACTATTACAGTTGCAATTTAATTTGAAACTTTTTACATGACAATTCCAAGAACAAGAGTTTGATTATCACGAATTATTCGTACCATGAGAACTACAAGTATTTTGCTTGCTATTAAGAATTGTTCACACTTAATTAAACGATAACTTTTCCTTTAAAATTATTACCATAAGAGCTATGAAATTAAATGGCGATAGCAATGTTACACAATCATCTTCAGAGTTAAAAGAAGGGTATTATAGCAACAACACTAATAGGACGGTTACCATAAAAGAAAGCTACTTCTCTTGTACAAACTAAACTAAATTAAAAAACTAATCCAATCTTTATTTTTTTAAATGTAATAAAATTCTTATTTGAAGAAGTGGTATTGTGTATTCTTAGATTAAATCCAGCTAGGTCAGATTGGTTGCTTGTTTTATTGTGCTAAAAGTTGAATATAAAGAAATACGTCAAAGATTGGTGCCGATAGGCTGCTTTCATGGCACCAATGAAGATATAGATGTTGACTGTTAAAAGGGGAGTATAATGGGAAAGTCGTCCTGCGGTGGCTTTAAATAGTAAATTTCCTCACGTTAAAATGTCTGCCTAGGAGGCGGCTAAGATTTCTATATCTGTTCTATTTCTATATGGCTCAAGCATTAATAGTAAATAAATATCGGTCTCTTGAAAATAAGATGAGCTATCAAATTAAATTTAGATTATTACCCCGCGAACCACCACTGACCTATGGCAGTCCTAATCTAACCTATTAACTTCTCTGATGCTGTGCCGAAAGATCGAACAGAAGAAATTATTTGTTGTAGTGATGACTTCGTTATAAAATCCTTATAGAGTAATTCCTTGTAAATCAAAATATATGTGTAAATTTAGATAAGAACCGTTTTCCATATTTTATATATACCTTCGGAAACCATAGGCCAATGAGAGTATCGCATTTGTCATTTTAGATGCTTTCTAAGCATTAGGGATATTTTTTAAACCTTTAAAATAAACATATGCAAATATGAAGCCTTTGTCAATAGTTTATGGATTTAGTAGTATAATAGTTGAATGTGCTTCGACAACTAAAGTAGTTTCACACGTATGTACTTCCTACAGAAATCTAACACGAAAAAGCACAAAATGTTAATGCGCTAGGCGTCACTTGACTATCCTTTAGCCAAGTCATGGAATTTTGACGGAAAAGTAAAATTAACTCAATTTTCGCTACTGTAGAGTCCAGAAACCCTAAAAGAGACAATCTTACCTTAGATCTTATCTTAGATGAAAAGTATTTAAGTCAATATCGCCTTTAATTAACCACTTCTGTTCTGTGTGGTTATTGAACATGAACATCAGTTTATCTAATAACCTTAGATTATGATTCTCTAATTAGGCTCGTTGCTCCTCCCGATGTGCTTCTATGGTCGTCATCTTGTTTTCAAATATCTACGCTTGCAGAAAAGACAGATGGTTTCCTCCTTCAGTTCGATGTTTGAAAAGCAATGAAGAATTACTTTGAGATTTCTTTTTGTAAAAGCGAGTTTGAGAATGTCAGTTGAAACGTAAGTTTTGCAAAGAGTTGGCCAATATCAAAAAAGCAAGGCTTTTTCGTGGAAAGCGTGACTTTGCGTTTTCTTACGAATCTTATACTAATGGAGGAAATTTTCGAGCATGAATTGCTTTAGAGTGTTTGCTCCCTAATGGAAATGATTGTAAACCTGCGGTGATATTGATTCATGCCAGTTACTGAATAACAGTGAGATTTAATTATACGTAAGCAGAACCTTAAACAAATAAGCAAACGTTTTCAAGGTAATGTAAGTTACCAAGGCTGCCCGCAATTTCCACGACTTTTCCTTTATAAATTATTCCACTAAATTTTGGCAACCGAAAGGGGGTGTGATGAAGGACTTACTCGGCATATCTGTGTACACTAATGAATATATGTGTTTATCGACCAAAACTAGCAGAAAATGCAAATGAAGGCGTGCTTCACATATTCGTGAAATTCAAGGAATAATGGCTCTCTACGCTGAAAGGTTTTTGGACAAAGAAGCAAAGTTAAAATACGAAAGTTTAACCTTTTATCGTTCATAAAATGGAACACTTTTAAAAGTTCTCCTCTCCTTAAAAAAACGAAAATACTTACACTCTGAAACGTTTATTTAAGGCGATATTCAAAATACCTTGAAAGAAACCGATTGGCGACTTTTAAAAAGCAAATGACATGTAGAAAAATTTTAGCAGCTTTCAGTAAATGAAGTAAACGACGGAAATGATCCTCAGAAAAGTTTGGATACTTTTCTCTCTAGAATGCGCTGTGTTTAAAATCGAGAAGTCACGAATATGGAGTTCGGAATGAATTTCTCACCGAAGTCAATCGAAAGATTTCCGATCCGCTTCAGATTCATTCTATGTAAAGAAAGAATCCGCAAAATTTGGAGCGTGAATAAGCTCAACGCAGAGGAAATTCAAAATCAGAGTCACTGTGAACAAGCGAAACCGCTCACAGAAGCTTTAAGAGCAGCTACTCATAGTCTCCTACATTTGCTTGTTTCGAGGAAATAACTTTATTTCGTTTCGTTCAATCAAAGCATTTGCCTCTTAAAATCATCCACATATTCATATTTCATTTTAGTTGTTTAAGATAAAATATAAATGGAAAGTACATCTATGTAGAACACAAAAAGAAATCATAGGGAACCAATTGAATTTACTCCAAATAATTGCATTGTTGAATTGCCGCATTAGAAAGTCATTTTTATGAATAGCATTTAGAAAGTGAAATTCTTCCATTCTGCTAGCCGATCACCAAGATATTTATCTACATCTACACATCAGAAATATTACATTATCTACATCTGCATAAGTACCCTGCAAGCCGCCTTCGGGCGTGTAGCAGGGGGTGTAAACACCAAGAGTAGAATTACTTCTTTAATTTATTATTATCGCGTATCGTTCGCGGAAAAAAAGAGTCTCTAAAACGACTTGACCTCGCGTCTATTTCTCTTATTTTACGCTCACTGTCGGATCGGCCAAAGTAGCAGGGGGGTCACATAATACCAATTACGTCACCCGAAAATGTATTTCCTCTGAATTTATCTAACAATTCTAATCTCCTTTCTTTCAAGGATTCCCAACCTGCGTCTGTGAGCATTTGCGTTACACTTGCTTCTCTATCGTAGCACTATTTAACAAAACGTATCGCCTTACACTGCACTTTTTCGAGTTCGCGAGAGTTCGTTTCAGTCAACTCTTAACTTACGTAATATTTGTACTTCGTAATGTTCTTTTTCAGAGATTTTATGAAAATTTGTTTTTAGCTGTTGTGTTTATGAAATAATCTTTCTGTACCACTTTCTTTGCTTTTCAGATGTGATTTGACCTGCCTTTTCCTTAAAACTTAGTTAACTTTAGTATGTTTCAGTTTTTCACACTCCCCGTCCTGTGGGTGTTTTCCTACTGTGATTATTTCTTTCTAAGTGCTAACTTAGATTTATAAACCCATCAAGTAGTTCTCTTCTTTGCAGTTTTTTCGAGCGATATCTTTTAAATTTCATATGACAAAAGGTCAGATGTCAAAAGAGAATTGATAGTCTCGATCTCGCCCGAATGAAGTCGCATTGTTATTATTGATCTTGCGGGAAGGAAAGAAGGTCTAAAGGAGGAAAAACTCATATTTCGCTATGTAAAATTAAAATTTCAGAAAACCATACTTAAATTCTCAATTGAATAGTACATAATTATATACTTACTGCGTAAAAAATTTTAAATGTGTACACCGTAACAAGGTCTTCACTGAGAAATGCAAACAAATTTTAACTTAATTCGGGACTGTAAATGTTTTACTCGCAGCCTTATAGGGATAATGGGAAGAGCATAGGATGAGCAAAAGAATTTCATTATTATTCCTCGGAAGTGAAGATAAGTTAAATCTGCAAATAATATTCAAGGATTTTTAATTGAGAAAAAAATTACGAAAGTTACGAAATAGAGAAGAGAGACTTGTTTAATTTTATAGCTGACGTTGTTACTGAACCTTAGTGAGAATTATTTCAATTTAAATTGGAAACTGAGGAGAGACTGGATTATTAATTAACATCAGATTGTAAGAATCCCCAATTAAAAGAGGTAGTCATTCTCTCGCTAACACCATCGCCTTCTTATTCCCAATGAAGACAACCTTGCGAATTTATAAAGATGAGATCTTATTGCTTTCGAATCGAATGCTTCGGTATTGCCTACGTAGTAGCAGACCATAAAGAAAAGGAGATATTTATGACTTCTATTGTATGTACCACAATATATGTAGTTATCGAACAAAAATTGCTCAGTAATTGTCGTGTGGCACAAAAAAAATCATTTTTCGTTCTTTCCATTGATATGGCTATTATTTCCACTATCTCTTGTATTACCAACAGGCTTACGTCACCAAAATTACATTTTTAAGGAATGAAAGACGCCTGATTTCTTGAGGTATTGTATTTCAGGGAAAACTGCCGACGGCTGTCAGTATATCTCAGTTGCGTAAGGATAATGAATTTAAGATAAATACATTTGAAATGCTTTTTGCAAATAGACAAGGAATATCGTTTTTTATAAAGGAAAGAAAATATATTTGACTTTGCATATGGAAGAGTGCACCTTAATTAATAGAATAGCAGCTCGGAATGCGGGAGACCTGGGTTCGAGTCCCAGTCTGGTTCACACATCTGTTTATCCTTGGTATATCGTTTCTTTTGTCGATTAAGAACCCTAGCATTCAGAGAACATTAGAGCCTCTAACATTAAAACCTCAGCAACTGTTCCGTAACTGGATGTTGAATATATTTTAATGGAGGCAATTTTACAATACTCAGATTATATTACAAACATGACAGTTCTCGCATTGAATTGCGAGCGAAGAAACCGGTCCGACTCGCTATAACCTCTCTTTGAAGTAAAACTACTTGAGAGAGTTAATTTTAGACTCAGAATCTCTTTCAACGCTCCACATTATTTACTCTAAATTATTTATTTTTTGCCTGAAGAAGACATTATTATCCTGTTCTGCAGAGAATCATTGGCATGTGAAAGCCTTGATTCTGAGTGACATGAGCTCTCTCAACCAAAAGCCTTTTCAGATCCACTTTTTGTTTGGTCGGTGCAGCGAGATTTTATGCAAATACACAGCGCACAACTGATTCGCATTTCGGCCTCTTTTCGCTCGCATATAGATAACTGCTTCGGATAGAGGTCCCTTGTGCTCCTTAAACGCCATTGTTCCCACCGCCTTATGGTTATATAATTATTTCATATTACCTGCTCATCCCTTCGCCCTCCTTACATTTCTCACAATGTGCGGATGACCCTATCCTTTCAGCCAATCTCAGCTTCCAATCCCTGACATTATCTCTTCAGTTTAATCGAAGACCCAACGGTGAATCCATTCCTCATAAAAAGGGGGAACATTTGACCTATCTACTTTAAATCTCAGACCTCCGAATCTCCATATTTAAAACTTGGGCAGCTCGACTACGGTCTGGTTCCGGCAAAAATTTCCATGTTGAAGAGAATATTTTCATTTGAAATATCTCGAGATACAATTTCACACTAATTTGGAATGGTTAAAATCTACAGCCGAGATTTTCTTAGGAGGGTAAGAAAAGTATGAAAACAGAGGAAGAACGCGAAAGATAAATCCGAAATTTTCATGGTATCGGATACAGCGAGAAGAGTGGTTGCTTCGAACAGTAATTTACTTCAAAATACTGAGTGCCACTTTTCTCTTATTTATAAATACATTTCTAAAGGACTCCTTTCATGACCGCATAATTTGTCGTACTTAATATGAAACCTCGCAAAGGATATTGTGTACATTCTAGTAATGTTGCGTGAGAAATTTAGATTTGTACCCCGCAAGCCCCCAGTGGCGTATGGCAGGGGGTATATTAACACCTTACCTAATCTACCCTATCAGATTATCTAATGCTATGCGGAAAGAACGACTAGAAGTAAGTTTTCTGTTTCTGTTTTAGCGATTATTTCCTTGTAACACTTGGTCGTCGCCTCTCGAAGATCGCGCTCGTTGTTCACGTTATAACAATATCTTTTACTTCGCCTAAAAATTCTGGAACAATGAATTTTTCGAAAAGGTTTCGCCGGTTATCAGTTCTTCTCTCCTGAAGAGAGTTCCACCCTAGTGATTTTATCATTGCCGTAACGCTACTGTCGAACCTGAAATCTCACTGACAAAACGGGCTGCTCTACGTTGAAGCATCTCTAAATCTGAGACTAACCCTACTTCATGTGGATTCCAGATTGTGCAGCAGTATTCAAGACGTGGTCGAATGAGTGAAAAGTACGCAATATCTTTGACTTTAGATGGGCATCGTCTCCGGGTTCTACTTATTAATCTTTGCATTAAATTCGCCTTTCCTGTAGAATCTCGAATATGTTCCTTGAACGATAACCTACTGCTAAGTGTAACTCTTAGGTAATTATTTTGACGCAGGAACTCTAAGGTATATCCTGAAATTTTAATAACAATAAGAAATATTTCAAATTAAACGTTGAGTTCTATCTCTTAGCCCTTAAAGCATTCTACGCAATCGGCGACAAGCTCAGGCTAGATTTAGATTTGTACCCCCAGAGCCGCCAGTAGCGTATTGCAGGAGGTTTATTAACATCTTACCTCAATCTAACACATTAGGATCTCTGATGCTTCGTGGAAAGAACAACCAGAAGTAACTATCTGTTTTAGATATATTCCCTTGTAAAACCATGTCGATTCCTCTCGGAGATCGCGCTCGTTTTTTACTGGAATTACGCCTATTCCTTCTCCTAAAAATTGAAGCTTAAAGATAACAGTGGCGTAGCTAGGGGGGTTTGGGTGTTAAACCAGCTTAACCGGGTTTGAGAAATCGGAGGTAAGTTGTAATTGTTTAAATACTTACAGTTACACATGCCGCTGGAGACCCGCAAGAAATATATGTAAATATAAATTTGATTCTTTATTACATTTATGGCATAAGTTTGCCTGCCCCAAGAATGTAGGCAATTTTACGTTTACTCCATTGCTCTTAAACACCCCCCGAGAGATAAATATTATCAAAGGTAATAGTCAATTTATTCACGAGATCTGTAAAAATCGAAAATTTTCCAGAAAATCTCGTAGTGTCGACCTATACACGAATGTATACGGCATGTAAATGAGCGATAGAGTTAAAGAAATGTGAAAGACAGGAAAAGATGCAATGCACGGAATTGTGGAAACAGTGAAAATAAAAGGGAAAGGAGAGGAAGAGGAGATGGAAAGAAGTCTGAATGGAGGCAACTGGGCGTGGCAAAAGGCGAAAGCGGCTCTTCTGAAGGATAGAAGCAGCTCAAGCGCGAAACCACATTAAGGAAGAAATGAAGATGGATTTATGTGAAAGAGGAGACGTCAATCATTTGAGCAACTAGACAGCGAGTTTGACGGCGGTGGGACCACAGTTAAGTGACCATCAGACTCGGGCGCTCGAACGCAGTCATTAACCCTCTCTCTATCCTTTCCACCATAGATAGAGAACCCTTTCTCCGATTTCGTGTTAAAAAACGATGAAACTATTAAACCGTTGTAATTTCTGTCCAGCCGTAAAGTGGAAGTCATGAGGCTCTTTGTTGATCGAGGATACCTTCGCTTAAGTGGTAATAGACGGCGCTTTGAAAGCAAAATTATAAGGCTTCTGTCGAGCAGAATACTTGCTCTGGAAGAGACGATTGAATGGTGAATTGAAATTCGGGGCTTAAATAGGGAAATGAATCGAAATGAAAAGCGGTTCAAAGATAACGCGACGCTTAATCTCTGCGTTTGCCTTTCTCTTTGAAATAGTTCGTCGGCCATTATGACTTCTGGTGAAAGTCACTAAACTTTTTTTGTATAACCTTGTGTAACGCGAAAAATATTTTTTTCGTTAAAAAAATGTTCTGATACTGTAGTTGATAGTATTCCATTCCAAATATTTCATTAGAATCCCCAAAGTCATATTCAATATATTGCATTGCGGTACTGGGCATGTTTAGCGTAAATTATAGTGAAGACATTTTTAATTATTTTAAAAATTTTTGGAAATATAGTCGAAAAATGTAACCAATACGGAAATATATAACATTTCAAACCTTTGATTATCTATTTGTACCTGACGACTTCGCTGGGAGTTCTAAATGTGATAATGTGTAACTATCATGATGGTCACTTAATCACAAATGCATACGATGATATTTATAAGATTAATGTTATCTTTCAATTTTCGTTAAACTTCATCGAGTTAGATTTAGATTCGTTCCCCCTAAGACAGAGGGTTGGTAGATCCAGGCTCTCATTTAGTAAAGAGCGATTGCCACCAGTATTAGCTACCTAACCGTATACTTTCATACCATAAATAATTAAAGGTAGTTATCCAAGTTACATGCGTGATTAAAAAATTAACGAGCTCTCAGTATTTTCATCATGTTTTCCGAGATAATATTTAAGTATAAGTTGTGAATAATGAATTTTTCAAAAAAATTGTGTAAATTAAATTTTTCAAAAAATTTGCTGTACTCCAATTTTAGGGAAGCAGATCCGTCCGGGGTTGGGAACAATCAATACATAAATAAAAGTATCTAACATTCTCTTTGTTTTCTGGAAGCCAGAATTTGATTCTTACTCTCTATGTAAATGCACTAAAGCGGTTTAATTATAGACGAACTTTTTACACGATCACATCAATTAGACTACCACTGTTCCTTCTATTGTTGATGAAAAGTGAACGGCTTACGTACCCAATCTTTGTATCGCATGGTGGAGTGATACGACAAGTTCCAGCGATCGATTACTCCCACAGAGTGTATCCCTACTCCCGTCTCCCACTCCTCCGCGATCTCTTCGCCAATGTAACAATTCCTGAGGAGTAAGAGAGAGAGAGAGAGAAAGAGCGTGCGCTGTTTCCCGCCAAGAGAGCGTTGCCACTCGGCGATTGGCGGGCCAATGGCGATGGGGGAGCGAACGAGAAACATTGTAGCAAGAGCGATGAGGGGGGCGGCGCCGTGCTGGCGGATGGGGGCAGTGACGAATCTCGCGGAGGCTGCGATGGAATTGGTTGCCTCCCCAACCCCAGGTTCTCCTTCACTCGGAGGACCTCACATTGGGGAGGAGCTTCCGATGACATGTTGAGCAAACGTTGTTTTATGAGCGGTCGGATATTGTGCTTCAGAGAACGGCAGCCCTACTTTTCCTTTTGGATCGCTTGAGGCGACGTGCTTGGATTTATGGACCACGGGTTGTTATTGAAGTACCCGATCCTAACTTATTTGCGTGTAAGTGCTTTTCCTCGACGGATGGATATGTAACTAAAATAATAAAATTCAATGGTCCCACGTAGTATGTTATATGATTTCTAACTGTACTGATTGACCTAATTTTATAATGATTACACGTTCTTCATATAGAAATATTTAATTGGTAATTAAAGACATGAGTGAAAATTTTAAAACATCTTCAGAGAGCATGGAGGGAATTGAGATATATCATTTTCTATCAATACATTCCATTCATTTAATTCATTAATTCGGTTACAAAGCATCAAAAACTGTGGAAATGCTACAACTAATCACTGAAACGTGTTAAAATAGCTTGCAATTACTACGAAAATAACATTGACGGTTTATTATGTATCGACAGAATAATAATCGTCGCAACTACTAACGTCGGTAACTGGAATTTATTAGGATCGAAATTTCCGCATTGCATATATATTTAAGCTGTTGCTCATTACGCTACAAAGCAAATTTATAACACTATCATAACAAAGGAGGATATTTTATAAATCTATTCTATAGAGTTTCCAAATATCTATTAATGAAACTGGAGAAATAGGTTCTTTAAGAAATGCATCTTGAGGTGGGAGGCTCGTCCCGCTGGTCTTAGCACAATCGGAGAAAATGTTATAATATTTTACGATTTACATCCCATATATCCATAAAGAAGCCGAATTTGTCATATGGTGATTAAATAAGATAAAGGAAGGCATCAAAAGAAGAATTATCAAACCAATCGTCTTGCACATTCAAGAACATAAAGAGAAGAAAGGAGACTAAACAAGGAGGTAAAAAAGAAAAGGTAACGGGTGAAGTAGACGTAATTAAAAAGTCGGAGAAAAAAAGAGGTTTGCAGACTATAACGAATGATCCGAAGACAAAAATGACTTAAGGCATTCTTCGAAGGAGCAAGTGAGACGGGACATCAGCGACATATTCACTTCTTATAGATAATAGACTTACATTTCTCAGTCGGAAAATTAAGGCTATCGAAAGATTTTTCAGCGATCAGAACAAAGAGAATGTGGAAAATCCCGTGAAAACGCAACAAATTTCCTAAAAGAATATCCTTATCGAAATATTTCTTCGCTGTATAGTAATAAAAAGTTTCCGCATTGAGATATCTGTATAACATTGCGGTCATTATATTCAATTTTTAGGAATTCGTAGTATTGTTTACATAGCGAACGTATTACTGAGTAAAATCGCTGCTTAATAATGCGCGGAGATGCCAAATGACAATATGTCATGTCTCATTAGGAGTGAGAAAAGTATTGCAAAGGAAAGAATAGTGTAGCTCAATTAAGTTAACGAGTTTAACATAAAAAACCCGCATTTGGATAAATATAATGATATATTCGCTAAAAATATATCCGACGTAACGGAAGAATCATACCTACTTCAGTCGGGACGTTTCATTCATACGATGTAGTGTTTGATCGACAAACTTTAGTTTACTTCGGATCACGGGATCAATGTTGTGGATATTGAAAATGTTTATAATTCAATGGAGCGACTTTTATGTCGTGTCACCATAAAGAGGAAGGGTTTGCAGGTGAATATGTAAATGAAAATTTTCAATCCGAGATTGAAACTTGTGGTTTGTTAGTTACGTCATCTTGATCAAGATTGGGTCGTCTTATATATTCACGTCATAAATGATAACTATAAAAAGGTCAAAGATACGAATTATACCATTAAATTATTTCTTGGTATGAGGACTGACAAGAGTTGTGTAAAGTAAATACGGAATGGATTAATGGGGTAAACCAAAAGGTAAAGCAAAATAAAGGTCCGACTCAAGAGTAAAACGTTATTCAACCTTGAATCAAATCCTATAAATATTAAATAAATAAGAAAACGGTCAAGTGTGCTACTCAATTACTGAGTATTGCATTTTACAAACTCACACAGTACATTTCGAATAGTACTCTCTGCCTCCTGCATTTTGAAATTTATTTTTCTCTTTTAGTGGCCACGTTTGTTGATTTATATCAACATTTACACCATCGCATACTTATGTATTCCTAAATTGCAAAATTTGTACATTGCACCATTTACGGTGACATTATAAATAAGTGATACATATACGATAAAACTTTACGTAAACGAGTTACATATTTCGGATAATCTGTAACTAAATGTGAGATCTTTCCTTAATTTTGATCCATTTCTCTAATGTAAAATTTTGTTTTAACATGAAGTTTTACAGGCTTCCTTTGCCTGTTCCTTCCACCCCTGTCAGTTTCACGTAACAACTCCTTTCATAGGAATACACTAATAATGACCCTAAGTACTTCTCTCGAAGTGTCCAAATCAGGTGTTCCAATTTCCGTCATGCGTTGACCCTCTTCTTTGCTATTTTATAAAGCTAACTTATCTTCATCTAATCGATACAGATGTGCCGCTCCCCTCCATAGACATTTAAGTAGAGTTTAATCTAAGTGTGAAGTCGAATATCTCCCTAACACAAGGCATTATCTAATCTAATCTAATGTGTGCTATTTGCACGAGGGAAGAGGTGAATTTGTCCGCGGGGTTGTTTTAGTGGTCCAGAGAGCAAAAATGTCTGAGAGTTGAGTGCATCCCTCCTTGTCCCCTCCTCCCACGCCTTCGCTCTTCACGTCACTCACAAACGCCACGTATTTCATCGCAGTACAACACGCGCTCCCTTCCCACAGATCCGCCCCACTCTCCTTCCCAGCATCTCTCTGTTCCGCAGCACACAATAGCAGCCCAGTCTTTATATATTTATTTATAAAATGGGTTCGGGAGGGACTGAGAGAGAGAGAGAGAAAAAAAAATTAAAAGGAAGAGGCTCTCCCGGCGACTACCCTCACCCTATCCCTTCCCCCAAACACACGCACAGAGAGAGTATTGTCAGTTTGAAATAAAATGAGTTTCTGGGGTTGCTATGGAGGTGGACATACAATTAAGTTGAATGGGAGGAGTACAATGGAGGTCTCCGTCGGGAGGGATACTTGGGGTTGCAGGTATAAAGGGAAGGAGATATTGGCCATAGGTAAGGAGGCAAGGGTTCGAGTGTGGGATTCGCCCATAGGGATCCGTGTCCGGAAAAGCGGTTTGAGGGGCAAGGGGAGGCGAGAGAATACTGTGCAATATGCGGCGGGCGGTTGCTCCCGGATCGGGGGATGATGGGGCAAGGGGGCGGTGTGCTTCGCAGAGCGTGAAAGGGACGGAGGGCTGGTGGCGGAGCGACTTGTACACTGTGACACTTAGGCGCTCATCTTTGTGTTCTCTACTGCGGCTCATTGCTGTTGTGATACACTCTACAAAAACCGGACTCTTTGTTACCAATCGGATGAGATTAGCAGTTTGAGCAGCGGTGGTGCGGAAAGTAGAGCGACGCCGCGCGAATAATCCGAGAGGCTTGCGGCGGATTTATAACAACGCGCGTGAGAAAATGGCTCATTTATAAATCGTGAGCTGTATACTGTTTTCGCTTCTGTATTCGACAGCGCCCTCGTGTTTCATGAAGCGCGAGCTTTATTCGCGTTCCAATTTGCTCCTCAGCCGCCGAAATGCAGAACCAGTTTACAATTTCAAAATAATCGCTCCATTCTGAATCATCGGAGGACTTGGATGAAAAAATTACTTGGGAATAGAAAGTAAACGTGCGCATATATTTATAAAAAGATTTCATTTGTGAAATTGGCCGATAGTCATCTGGTTTCTTGGTTTCTTTAAGGCCTTCCTTTGGAACTGCAGTTTCGTTTGCTTTTCTGCACAACATTAGGACAGTACCCTTATCCAATGATATCTAGTAGTAGACGAGAAGAAGGGGTGCAAGCTCATTAGCTTAAGTTCGTATGACAAGGGAGGGAATACCTTCGTGTCCCTTTTTCAGGAGTATGCTCGAATCATTGACTACTGAACTACATCGACTGTTTTTTGGTTTGATTTGATTGGAGCATCCGTCCGGAAAGTGGAGGACCTGACTTCGAGTCCCGGTGTTTCTCATTTCTGTTCGTCCTTGGGAACGCTCCTTTTCTATCCAAGTCATCGTATAAACTATACTTTCCAAACCAATCATTTAAATTAATTTGTTCCCCAGACTCCTTTATTCTGTCAAGTGAATGTAAGATGGAAATGTCTGAAAGCTTACTTAGCTATGAAATCCGTTTTTATTCGCACACAGTTTCGATATTGAATAATTTTAATGAAAAACGCGACTCAAATCCCGCTCCCCATCGCTACTATACTGATCACTGATATACTTTAACATAAGGACTCCGCATCGTCATATGAATCTGCTCACTATTCTGTTTGTTGATCAGTCAAACTGAGTAAAAGGTGGAATAGTGAAAAGTTGAAATGTACTACCAAGTTATAAAATAACTCGGCAATTCCTTCCGTAATTAAAATCCCAGTTGACTTGTGATCCTAACATTGGAAACTAATTTTGTACGCTAAGATATGAGTTTGACCTGATTGCTTTTGATAAAATATGTTCCAATGTCATTCCGAAGGATTGCAAGTTTTAGGAATTATTCTGGTCAGAACGTTTAAATCTAGAGAGTAATTTCAACATAGACTATTATTTCGTTAGTTAAGCCCCATCTGGAATATGCGGCGAGTATATGGGACCCAGCGGATGAAACGAACTCTCGCGAACTCGAGAAAGTGCAGCGTAAGGCGATACGTTTTGTTAAAAAGTGCTACGATAGAGAAGCAAGTGTAACGCAAATGCTCACAGACGCAGGTTGGGAATCCTTGAAAGAAAGGAGATTAGAATTGTTAGATAAATTCAGAGGAAATACATTTTCGGGTGACGTAATTGGTATTATGTGACCCCCCTGCTACTTTGGCCGATCCGACAGTGAGCGTAAAATAAGAGAAATAGACGCGAGGTCAAGTCGTTTTAGGGACTCTTTTAAAGAAGTAATTCTACTCTTGGTTTTTACACCCCCTGCCACACGCCGGAAGGCGGCTTGCAGGGTACTTATGTAGATTTCCCAAAGTATATAAGCACATATGTTTCTTCATTCTCCTTTCAAAATAATCGGCAATTCTTATAGGCAATTGAAGAGCTCATACTTACAAATGCATTCATGCTTCATGAACGGTAAAAGTTCGTCCGTTGTTCCGCGTTATATCACGAAAATAATTTTGAATTTCGACTCAGATATATTTTATCCTATTATAAAATGAAACAGATAATGTTAGTAGAATAATAGAATTTAGTAGAGTAACGAAGTTTTTAGAAAGAGTTCGACAGTTGAAGAGTTTCCCCTGTGGCAAGAAAATTTTACTAGCCCCGAATCCAATACGCCTATTTACTTCCAAAATCTTGTTTGAGGTCATCGCAACGATCCACCCACAGCCGATTGAGAACTATTCTCTTCGATGGTTTTGAAAACGTTTTCTTCAATAGCGTTTGCAATTGGACCCCAAAGCAAACAAGCGCTTCATCGGCTGGGATCACTTCGAGCAAATAATATGTAAGCATTCAAATTCTGAGCCAAATTTCAAGAATAAATATCTCCTTTACTTATCCGCCGTTCAATTTGCCGACCACTTAATCACAGGATAAGCCCCGAGAATGCTCTCAGCGATCGAGCAGATATATTTATCTGATGATTCTAAGTAAGCACGGTGTCGATGGCGATCATTGGCTAGAGGAATGGGCTCTCAGGTGGACACTGTTGATGAGTCATCCGAGTCGAGATGACATCGCAGTGCCGATGCGAAATGCAAGCCTTTTCTGCGGATTCGTCCTTACGTTGGCACTACTTTTATAATTAGTGTCAATCCTACCACTAGTAGGGTTTCCACCCGTTCGGCCACCACTCGGACGCTCCGGGAATACAGAAATTCGTCCGGAGTCAGTCTGAAAACCCGCACGGAAACGTTCTGTGTCTCTGATCTATTTCACTTAACAAAAGATGCATTTGATCATGCAAGTATAAATTTTTTCTCTCCCGTCTCTCTTTCCACATCTTCTGTTGAAAAGCACCAGAGTCCATTGACGGCTGAAACAAGAAAAATTACGTGTTTTTAGGCGCGGGAAAGAAGATCAATCAAAGACAATATAAAAGTTACTCATCTTTGACTGGGTGTTAAATGATTGGATGTATCTGTAATCTCGAAGACGCTCGTCATCTCTCTAGAGTTCCGAGAGAAATCTGTCTCTTTGAAATCCGTGTTGCCGCGTGCGATATACTGCTCTTCTTACTATGTTAATATAGACCCCCGGCTTTAAATGATCTTGCTAGGGGACGATTCTAGTTCCGGAGTCGAACTCAGATAGAATAAAAGTAATACTTTACAAGTGGCAACACAGGGCTGAGAGAAACTGATTTCTCATGGCACTCCGAGATATATTTCTCCGATTTTACAGATAAGTCGATTTAATCTACTCATCTTTGACAGATATCCCTTCCCGCTCCCTGAAAGACGTAATTTTTCCTGCTTTGCCCCTCAGCCGTCAAGATACATGCATTTAGTAGATTATAGCGGCTGGCTGTTGCCTCAGGAGAAGGTGGCAGTCACAGGGACAACGAATACCACACATCAACCAAAACCAAAACCTACGACGATGGGTCTTGTATGGAATTCGTCTACAAATATATCCAGCGTGCTGCCGTTCGACGTCTCCTGATAGCTAAGTGGGTAGCACATTCGCCTCCAGGGAAAGGGGTCAAGGGTTCGATTCCCGATGGGATCTAGTTACGGATAGCAGTCTGAATTAATGATTAATCTGAAGGTTGCAGGTCCGTTCCAGAAAAGCCATAACGGCGGTGAGAGAGTCGGTGTGCTGACCACTTGTCACCCACGGATAATGCCGCCCGCTAGGACCGCATACAGGGCCGGTTACGGTATCTTGGCACCCCGACCTGGGAGCCATGCAAGCGTCCAATCTATTAAAATCGTTTTATAATCTACATTTTTTAAAACATAAATTTTCTGGATATATTTTATTTTTCCTCACAATTAATTTCAGCAAATGTTATTACTAAGAAAATGCCAATATCATTACTCGATTATTATCTCTTAAATATTAAAACAGAGAAACTAGATTGATAGTAGTAAACGATTACTCTCTAAAAAACAGCGATTTTTGTTTGCTTCGATGGAGTAATTAGTGAAACTTCTTATTCGAAATTAAAGGTAAGAATATTTTCAGGAAAACATACTTGCACGCATTATTTTTATCATTGCTTGAATACTTCTACTAATAATCAAATATCAGTTATCAAAAAAACACATAACCTGCGATTTATCAATTCTAGCGGTCAACAATTGGTGGTCCAGAGGCCACTGATGGCCTTTGGCTGGCCGTTAAGAAATAATTTCGATATTTCTATTTCTCATACTCTTTCATTATATTCTGAATCCTTTTTGTGTCACCAGTACAACGTCGAGTGACAATATGAATTGTTCGATGAAAATATTAGTTTGAGTTTAACAAAAAAATTCAATTTTAAAAATTGAACTTTTTTGATAAACATTTCATAGGCATTTAACTTTCAAGAATATCATATTAGTGGTTCTCGGGAATTTAAGTTTATCGGCCCCTGAGATCCAAATCGTTGACAATCAATGATCTATTTAGTGAGCAATTCACTATAGATTGTTATATAAATGGTTCGCCATTGAAAAGATAACACTCGATTATAGACACCCCTAAGAAATACCTCGGACATACATCATTCACTCTAATCTCAGCGCCCCGAGCGGCCGTCCGGCTCGCACGTATCTCGGGACGGCCCTGGCCATATCCAGGGGATATCCATGGGGGATACTGCACTATGGGCTATAATCTTCATCGGCGTAGTAATGGATGCGTGCAGCCTTTGAGTAACCAAATAACCCATATGAAGACGTATATCAATTTATTATTCAATTTGCTCTTGTTTTCGTTTTCAGAGACGGCGTGGGAGTTCAAGCGAAATCCCGTACGCAACTAACATAAGAATTTTCCAAGAATCGTCTCGAAGAATGTGAAAACCCTCATATTTCCACCGATTGTTCCTACACAAGATGGCGAGAGGGCGATTTTTTAACCTATGATGCGGGATGGAGATCTTTTCGAAACCAAGACATGATCATCCGGCCGAACCAGAATATATAAAAAGGGTTTCTGTAATCGATCCGGCGATTGTCATTGGACATCTGAGAAGTTCTTGCCAAAAGATCATTTTCGTCTCTACTGAGAAACTTTCGTAAGAAATCAGATTCCCTTTTATTCGAAGAGAGGCATAAAAAACCTTTTCATCCATTTCTTCGGGTTTAACAATGCTTCATTCCGGCGTCGAGTTCCGCATTTCTTTCGGGGCTTTAATCGATACTCTACCTGCATCTCTAAATTAGTGGAACATTGGGTGGATTTTCCTCTATTCCTTTCGTCAAATTTCTTCTGCATAAACTTTCATCGTTTGAAATAAATAAAAAAACAAATTGATAGCTTGAGCATGCTTCTCTTATAAAATATAGTTCCTACATTATTGAAGATGAAATAATATCAATGAACTAAACATTTGATTTGCGCACAAAATACACCTAATGTATACAGACACAGTAATTAGCGTCATAAGTTTATATAGTTTATAGAATATACATCTATATCCAACAGAGAAATATGGAATTACATCAAAAGTCACTGGTGAAGATTAATTATAAAATTAATGCAAAATAGCAGGGTCACCTCAACTTACATTATATAAACACATTACAGAAATTCAGATAACTGTCAACCTCACCAAAGAATACCGGAATGAATAAAGTGGCTTTTCAAATGTATTGACCACTAAGAGGCATGTTTTTGGTTTAGTTACGAATTTTAAAATATTTTTCTTAATTTTTGTTATATAAGAAACGCTGTTTTGTACACAATGCGTAATAAACTGTATTTACATTTTCGATATCAGTGTGAAATATTACGTTTATTATTTATTTAATAGAAAGTCATTTTCTTACCTTCACGCGAGCAAAGTCATTAAAACATACTATTCATAACACACTCAATAAGAACACTGGAATTTGTCGATATTAGAATTTCGCACGAAAATACAATAAATTATTTATTCTCCTTCAAACCTTCAATTGCGGAATTTTTTGTATACGAAATATTCTAGACAATGCTTTGCCTTGATTGTATACGTGATCCTTTCGCTCTGTCACTGCCGTGTTGACAATATCCGCCGATAAACGTTTGAAGTCGGATAATAGGCGTATCGCTACTACATCGCTCGCATCTCTTTCATCCATATCTCTCCGAAGTGGGCCGTCACATTCCTTGCATCGTTTCTTTGATCGTCACACAGTAGCCTCCGTGGCGCGGTGCCATTGAATAATATCTTTAAGGTCGAACCTCCAATAAAGAAACCATTTACCGTCGATCTGCCGAAATGAGATTCTGAAACCACTGCACAACGCCCCAGTGAGCGATGCACAGCAGTCATCCATTCTGCGGTTCGGAGAAAGAGGGGGGCATAGGGGGGGGGGCAAAAGAGGGGGGCGCAAAGGGGAGGAGTAGGTCCCGTGAGTGATCGGTTAACAATGTACTCGCTTTGTCCCGACAATGGCCCTTCTAATGGAGATATCCCGCCTGAAGAGACATTCTCTCTTTTTTACTTCCAGCCTCGATTGTGCTGCCACAAAAGGAAACGGATTCTTCACGTTAAACGATTCCGACCTATCAACAGCCCCCACCCATTTCGACAACCCCCCTTGCAGAGCCAGATTATGGAATATGCCACCTCATCTCAGACTTATCCGACCAATCATCTTCCGCCGCTCGGATGTTCAGCCCCCAAACATTTTTTTCAGATTTTGAAACCCTTTCAAGAGTTGAAGAAACCCGCCATTCTATTTTTTAATAACTCTTCTTAACTTTTATGAGTAGCCTTCTCCGTTAGTTTCTGACGTAGTTTTTTATTTGATCTTCTTTGTACCGATTGGATCCACATGTATGGTTTACACATAATAATCTAGGTGTAATATGAGCAATACTCTCTGATTTATGTACTAAGCAAATATAACAAAACTATTGCATCGCAGCAAGTTTTCCTAGTGCACTTATTCGCCCCACCATTTGATCATCATGTAATTTTCCAGCATTTATATTCCATTCTTCATTCCGCCATTTATGATTTAGAGTGACTGCTCTGATGTTTATTGACAAAAGTAATGCAAATGCGACAAATTATCTCCTATATCTTGCAATACTTTTTAGCTATGTTTTCCGAAAATCAAGGTTCTCTAATTTAGGACAAGCGCGACCACTGATGGCAGAACCATCAACCAATGGATTGAATCAACCTATTTTTGACGGTTCTGGATTCTGAAGATTATACTTAATATCAATGCAAATCCAACTGTGTATTTTATAAAAGAATCGAGTTTTTACTCATAATTCCTTGTGGGGTGCCTTAATCTACTCTACGCTTAGAAACTCTGATAGCTGAAATCCGCCCATAATAAGAAACTGAATAATATCAAACCGTCCGTTAAATCCAGTCGTTGGCTTTCGTGTTACAGAGTCTATTTTCCCATTCCTATGTTTCCTACTGTCGGAGTCCTTATTTCAATGTCCAGCAGAGAAATAGTCTCCGGTGGAGGTAAAGGATTCCCCGCTGGGAATATTCGCCGAACACACGAGTGTCCTTTTCCTCCAATTCGATTGCATTTCGAGCGGAAACGCGTCATTTCTCTTTCCAAATTTGCATCCGAAGAAGAAAGGATTACACATTTACGCACAGGCGGAGAAAGAACCTTTTGTTCCTTTCATTCATCCGGACCAACGATCCCAGAGGCAACCACTTTTCATTGTGCGCAGGAGGGTCCTATTGTCGCCAGAATAAAGTTAAGTGTCGCGTCGCCTCCATTGGCCACTGTTTTCTGCTAATGAGCTGGAAGAACAAATCATTCGCCGCCTGCTCTCTTCTTTCCCAACAGACGATGTGTTCTGGGAATTGGTCCAAGTTTCGTTCTCTTTTCGGATATTTTGTCAACTTATTCGAGAGGGCGACGTGGCCTTTGTAGCCAATGCTTTATTTTGTGCACAACCTATAAAATTACAGTAGATATGCTGTAATTCCTTGCAAAGTCATTCCTTTAAATCCGTTCTACGCGATTTCTCTTAAATTTTTGATAGCGCGAGTATTATCCGTCAGGGTGCTTTTTCCGCGAATAGGGCGAACTTAATCAGCATGTTACGACACAGCATAGGCTAGAGACTCAATCATCTCTTACGAGTATAGCACGTAATGAAATAAATCTGATACGCTCAAGCTCGACTATGTGGAACTGTGCGATAGTTAGAAAGAAAATAGCTTATTAATTTCCAAAGAATATATTTCTGCTTTAATGGAGAATTCGACTTGTTTTATCCTACATTAACACAGCTTCAGGCGTAACGAAATTCTGAAGCAGGAAAGTCGTTTGTTCCTGCTCTTGCGACTATATCAGTCCAAAATCAAACGGAAAATACAGAAGAAGTTTTAATAACAAAGAAGCCTGATGGGAAATTTGGATAGAAGAAAATTCCAACAATATTGCTATCTATATCAACAATGAATCAGAAAATTCACAAAAAGCTCTGTCACTCAAAATACACAAACTCCAATTGTTTAAACGAAATTTGAGCTAACCAACACAGATAACAAGTTTCATCGAGAATGAAGATCTCGGATAAGTATATGAGGGGTGACATAAGATCTCAAGGTGAATTAATGTGTAGCTGTGAAAGGTTAATAAACACGAGCAACTTACAAAATTGCTTCCTTGCGGATTGATAGAGTGAAAGGCTATTTTGAAACATTAGTTACATGTTCATCAGAATTAAAGGGGTAAATTTCCTTTAAGTTTGTTAGTTAATATACTGCGCAATGTAAGTATACGTAAAGATTACAGAGATCTCAGCTACGATAGTATTTTCGAAAATGCTGTTTTACGAACATCCAAAAGAGATAGGCGACCTCGAAAGAAATTCCTTCATACCCTTTACAATCGGTTATCATGAATCGTTCTCAAGTTTTATTCAACTTGTACCAGAAAGCTTCAACACTGAAATTTTCTGCCGAAATGGAGTCATTGGGGCAAAATGGCCTTCCAGGAATCCGAACCCTCTCGAGCAGTTCTTCCCCCCAATCAAAGCGATCTGCCCCCGCATTCTACCGCTGACCTCGTTAAAGGGTACACAATGAAGGGTGGAGTGAGCCTTTGCACAATGGACTCCTTACTCTCATTGCCTTATTAAACCCACGGATTCGTAAGATGGCTTCTTTTTCTTCTGCAACACTCTCCTTCAGGTGTCCATTCAGAGACCGAGAGTCTGACAGCTTAACACAATGTCCGACTGTTCGAAACCAATAGCTGTATATAGCATAGAATATGTAAGTGGTTTCAACCTCTTAAGCGTGTGCTCTTTCTCTTTCCGCTCGATTGTGTTCTCCGCCTCTTATTGGAACAATGGACGAATGGAAGCCGTGGCTCAGCTTCGTGGAGAAATACAGTAGGATAGCCGCAGCGATATGTTGAGAGAACAGGCCGAGGAAAGAAGGGGATGTAGTCACGCGAGCTAAGGTGATTCAATCCACCGAATAGAATTCATATCTCCGTCAAAGTGGAAATTTTGAGGACTCGACGGTGAGGTAAGATAGCAGGTAACCACATAGTTTCGCACAAAATCAAGGAAAATACCATTTCATTCTTCGCCAGGTTAAAAGTTATGAACCGATTGTGAATTTGGTACGATAGTTTTCGGGTTGGGTTGAAACAAGGGTTGGATTTTGTGAGAAGTATGCTATGCTTTAAGAAATAAATCTTACGTGCCAATCATTTCCATGCCACAGTGTGAGATGGAGATACAGTCAAAACTCGGTCTGCGTGTAACTTGGTTTGCGAGTGTTTTGCAAGACGAGCAAAACTTTTTGATAAATTTTAACTTGATATACAAGCGAGGTCTTGCAATACATGGAGTACGTATACGCTGTTTTGTCTGCCACTGCTTCACTAATGATCTTTAAAATGAATATATAATGTATATATACGAATCATGATCATCCGAGTTTCCATTATTTCTTACAGGGAAATCATTTTCATATGCGAGTGCTTCGGATTACGAGCATGTCTCCGGAACGAATTATGCTCGCAATTCAAGATTTGACTTCATTACGTTTTTACGTCAATGATAAACTTAAGTTATTTCATAAGAAACCATTTTAAGTAGCCGAATGAAAGTTAACGTTTAACGCCAAAAAAGATCTGAAAAAGCAAAAGGCTTGGATCCTTTGTCGTAAATGTAAACCAACCATATTTATGATTAATGCCAACGTTTTGAATCAACTGCGAGACATCATAAGTTCAAGTATCTTATCAGTGACATGCATGTACCTTATTTTAGAATAAATGACGTAATATTATTTTGATCCACCAGTTTCTTCAGCAACTACTCTCCAGTTCTTTTCATTCTCACATGCTTCCGCATTTTCCCCAAACTGCACGTTTTACACTAGAAATTACATTAACAGCTCGTACAGAAAATGGAAACACGCACATGTTATATCTGTTGATAAGTGACCGTTGAAAATAAATTTTGCTGTATATATCATAGTGGAATATTGTGCCGGTTCTTAACGTTAGCCTAACTAATCTTTAACTCTAACTAAGAAATACCTGCTCCTGCTACTACTACTGCTATACATACCTGCGGTAATTCTATGATCGGTAAATGATACTTCGAACATCGTCTTTGAATGGATTATACTCGTTAACCCTTTAAGCCTTGGTGGAGAAATATTTAGATAACTTTGTTTTCTCTAAATACTCACATTCCTTCAAAGGGATTCTTTCTGTCTCTCATGTTAACTTCATCATGTAGTAGCTCATTATCATAAGTAGATTAAATGGAATTGCTATGAGGTTACGTCAGGAATAGATCATGATTATCATATATCTCGATTATATACACGGTCTGTTTGTATGTACAGTCTTCAGCCTGAACGCTGGTTTAAGCCCCATCCCTCCACCATAAGCAACGAACAGTTTTGGAGAGGGGGGTGAAGCGACTAGGCAAAATGAGGATGAAGGTGGTTTGTCATTGTTTTCCTCGCTGAGACAGAATGCTATAAGTGGAACAAGTCCACGTTAGTGAAGCACAATGACTCTACTAGTAACACTTTTTATAGCATTCAAAAAGTGAGACCTTAATAGATGCCATTATTCAGCAGCACTTGAGTAGCTTTCATATTATCACAACCAGTAACAAAACTGAGATAAAAGTAAATGAAAGATACATTTTTCTCTATCTTATACTAAAAGACAAAAGAAAATTATTTCATTCGTCAGGATAGTAGCAGGACCACATACACGATAATAAGATATATAAATGGAACTTTTGAGCTGAACAAGGCGACTAAGTGTTAAGTCACCAACCACCTAGAGCAGGGGATGAAGAAAATATATGAGAGTTAACCGATCCCCACTGTAAATGTAAAGAAAGAAAACAGCAAGCGATTAATGTAACTTGCAGTAAAATGTCTAGAAATTTGATAGTCAAGATTAAATATCAATGTCCGATTACGTAAATAGTGAACTCTAGTCTCGGAGATTCGTATTTCGAAAACATCGATCCTCTGAGCACTTCGGCAGAAGGCAGAGCTTGGATTTTGCATTCGACCATTGTACTCCATATCCTCTGTAATAGTGCTCACATTGCCTGTTATTTGGACAATCGAAAAGAAAGGAGGAGTACACGTAAACTTTTCCGAATGTCAGAGTGACAGCGGAAACGTTCCTCGCTTGCAAAAGGCCTTTTGACGTCCCCTCTGCTATACAATTCCCAAAGAGCCGCCATTTCCACCGTCAACACCACTCACAGTATGAGCGGCTCGCGAGCTACGTCCCCTCATGGATTGGCTCTCCTTTCTCAAGTGCTATTCTCCCCCATTGGATACCTCTTTCCTTTCCCTTCACCTTATATCACCTTTCTTTTTTAACGTCCTCAGGAGGTTTACCAGAAGGGCCAACCAACTGGACCCCGCGCCGAAGATAATGGTTTGTCGCGCTGTCATCTGATAACATCTGCGTCACCGAAAGACCGGTAACATTCCGACAACTACCGATTACAATCGAGTTGGTTGAAACCGAATCATTGAACCACCATACTTCACTTTCGCTTACCGGCATTCACAATATTACATACCAAGCCAGGTAACAACTAATTATGGTTCGATGTTCGTACTGATTGCCACTGTTATATCTGAACGAAGGTAAGAACGTACAGCCAAATATTGAAAATTTTCGATGTCCTCGGCAAAAAGTAGGTCAATCACCTTTTTTTACATAACTCCCATGACTTCGACGTAATGCGTGTTTATGGAACACTAAACATTAGAGTGACTTGACCGACGTTCCATCGGCTGCGGGATTTGGGGAACGTTTACAAAACGCAGTACAATTTTTTCGAAAATTTTAATTTAATGGCTAAGAGGGCTAGTAATTAACATTTTGGTAAACAATCCTAGATGAAGTGATATTTGAGTGGAATTCTCTCTATGGTAAATTCTAAATTATTAAATATATATAAAAAGCGAATGTACTATATCCCTATTTATCTCAGAAACGGCTTGACTTAGAGATCTGAAACAAACTGCCTTGTGTTTCTACGATGCTGAAACTCTCAGGAAAACTATTCTCATATCTTTAAAGACCCGAGTTCGAACCCAGGAGCCCATAATACGTTTCCATAAGAGAAGAACGTAAAGTACGTTTTCAAGACTTGCAGAAGTTGTTTCTTTTACAAAATTAAATACGAAACAATGGCCTTACGAAATTGAGACAAGTGTCACAAGAAAGGAAAATGATCATAGAATCTTATTTTAGCCGCGAATCATTCATATAAATTCGAAATTGCATGAATTTTGATAAAAATATACGGAAATTTCGTAAAACTTTTCGGAAATAAGCAACCCATCCCTTTGACGACCAAAGCAATTGTTGAACATTGATTTCATGGGTTATCCCATATAAATACACGGGGATAATCAGTTAATATACTTTTCTATAATAAATGTTCGTAAAGTATGCTTTCATGTCTAGATAACAGTAGAATAAATATTAATAATAATGGTAAGAAATATATTAAGTTATTATGATCTTACGGCGGAATGTTTCTGGCTTCGGAGGATTAGTTATGTACGATAATAGATATATATTTAAGCTTAATTAAGTTCCGTCATGCGTGACAGGGACGTTTACTAGTTAATAAATAATATATAAAACCTAGGATTATAAAGTGTAAACATTTCACCAAACTCATTACGAGAAAAATAGTTTTCATTTACATCTACATAAATATCCTGCAAGCCACCTTTCGGCGTGTGGCAGGGGGTTTAAACACCAAGCGTTCGAGTGACTTCTTTAGTTTACTGTTGTCACGTATGGTTCGTGGAAAGGACGTATCCTTAAAACGACTTGTCCTTACATCCATTTGTCTTATTTTACGCTCATTGTCGGATCGGCCGAAGCAGTTGGGGAAGTCGCAGGATACCCATTACCGCAAATCTACTTTCTCTGAATTTATCAAGTAATCGCAGCCTAGCCTCTATTCTCCTTTCTTTCAAGGATTCCCATCCTGCGTCTGAGAGCATTTGCGTAACGCTTCCTTTTCTATCGTAGCACTTTAACACAAATCGTATCGCCTTACGCTTCACTTTCTCTAGTCCGCTAGTATACGTTTCATCCTCTGGATCCCATATACTCGCCGCATATTTAGGTGGGGCCTGACTAAGGTGAAATAACATTTCTCTCAAAACTTTACATCACATCAATTTGCTTTATAAAACAGAAGTTTTTAGTTGCTTTATCGCAGATTTTTCGAATATGTGTGCTCCAGTTTAAGCTATTTGTGACAATGGTTCCCTTATAATCGGTCAGGTTACTTATAATTAAACCTAATTATAAAAAATATAATTTTCTCCGTCGTAACGATAGGTTTCCCTGTCTTTTCTCTCTTCTTAGAGGGTCGTAAGAGATCCAAAGAAATTTAAAATGTTGCAACAAGTATTCTCAATCATTTCACATTAGTCGAGACCACGTTAGGGAGAGAAAAAGTGAAAAGAGAAGTAGAGGGTCCAATGTCGGTTTCAATTGGAATGTATAAGTTAGAAATTAATTTCAACAGCCTCGACGTATTTCTTTAACGCGCACTTCCTTTCTTCGGGTCGAAGAACATCAGAAGATGCAATATTTTCATTTTTGTGTTCTTTGCCTCCGTATTCCCTGTCTTTCGCACATGTAATTTTTGTTTGAATTACCGTTACCTCAGTGAAGAAAAAGACGAGTATAACAGCGATATTTACGGTGTTCGCCTTCAATTCCAAATCTCAACTCCGTGGACAAAAACCGCTATATTTACAGGAAAGCAAAGAATCCTTGCTTATATCGTCGTTGAAAATAAACAGATGCCGATACACGCATCGAAGATATCTTAGCCAAGCGAAGACCCGCGGAAAAGCAAACTAACGCTAAACATTCAAATCCCCACCTTTTACTTAGGTTACCACTGAAATGCGCATTCGTGAAATTTATCCTAAGACAAACAGACCTCTAAAACATCTTTCTAAAGCATAAAAGGGAATGACTCAGCACATCATATCGTTAAACATATTGCCGAAATTTGAACAATAATCCCGAGGATGTGAAATTAATGGCTCCCACACTCCCATTTTGATCGATGAGGATTCTCAAGAACGCTCCAAATGACGATTTATTGTTGGAGGATGGTTGAGAAGGGAGAAATATTGAGGTAAGTCACTTTTATTGAGGGGCCGGGATTCGGATTTAGTTTAAGAAAAAGGTGTCCATAGATTGATGGAAAGAGTTTTGGAAATGGAGAGAAAGTTAAATAAATTTGGCCGAGAATGAGAACTGAGAGCCTATAAATGGATCGATAGCGAAGAAATAATAGGTCCTCGAGAGTGGAAATTGATAAAGTGGAGGGGAAGAAATTCATTTGCCGACGACGTTTCTTCGACCCCTTTGGAACTTCCGATCCTTTCTCTTACTTTTGAAACTCGCGAATTGAGAAAGCAATAAAACCCTCGCTTCTATTCCTTAAATAGTTCAAACTTTTCTGATTTTCTATCTTCATTCGTGGGAGCTGTGAGTGAAGCTATTACCGCATATAGTCGGTAAGAGAAAGGGTCAATATTAGGGATTCTGATTCCCAAATCTTTTTCATTTCTCGAGACACGAGACACGGTTTCGAAGAATTCCCGCAAATCTATTTTATAACCTATCTAATTACCGATCCAAAAAGTATTAAAATGCATAGAAAAAAATGTTCATCAGGTTAGTATTTTCTTGCTTTCTGTCTTTCTATATGGTTGTAAGAAATTACAATCTACTAACAAATATGAGGGATGAAACGGATAGCTGCACTTCATTTAAGACTGTCTTTGATTGAAAATGAGTGACAACACTTTTATTTGGTAAATCGATTTACTCGTAATCACCAGAAGTCACATATACTAGTGTAGGTGGAATAAAGAAAGTCTTCATAAGCGTTTAAAAAATGAAATGCAAACATGCACGACACAGACAGCTTTCGCCTTAAATGACATATTTATCGCTTCCCAGATGCAATTCTATGATGAAAAAGTGAAAGAAATTGCTATTTATTAACATCCGGAATAAAATCGCGATTTGTCACGATTTATTAAGTACATATATTATGTGTATTATTTTATATTTATACGGGTATCTCAAAAAGACGTCCCTAGGCACTAGTATTTGTGCTATGTCGTAGTCCAGTCATGTCCTACGAAGTCGTAACGAATTATATCGGAATGAATTTACTAATTTGAAAAAGTCTCTGGTATGTCCCGGGTGAATATTTCCCGGGACTAGAGACAAGAAATTTCCGGAGAAATCCCGTGAGTTCTCGAATCAGTCATTATCATGTAAAAGCACCAAATTATTTCTCGGAGCAACTAATAGTTGTATACCTTATGTCTCTGTTTTTATTGTTGTGGTACTGTGATTGTGATTACCTTGATACTGAATTCCAGTCCAATTACACCAGAATCTCTAATTTCAAGGCGATCCCATTAACACCAAATAATCCAGATTGTGGATTGGAAAAATAATGCTGCTAGATCCAGCAACTTCTTCCTTCTTTTATCGATTCTAAAATGAAAAATTTACATTCTTCTATCAACATAATCGTACTTAAATTCAGCCTTCATTTTGAATTAAATTGTAACAGCTCTCATTAGAGTTACAGTTTATATCCGAAAGTTCAATCTACTGTGGTATGTGAATAGATTAGTCGAATTCGATATTCGATGTAAACGATATCTATTTTCAGAACACACATGGAAAAAGAGAGTACGCAAGGGATATTATAAAGATAAGATTGCTGAAACATGTTTGCTCAGAATCTTTTCATTTGAAGGTCGACTGCGGCCATTTAGACTAAGTCAACAACCTCCGAACTTATGCTCGCCAATTCCTTTACTGAAATACGGTTCTCTCTGGAATTACTGTTATTACGACAACAATGAGTAAAGGGAAAGAAATATTATATAGCGTGGGTTCCTTCTACCCTCATTTCCTAAATATTCTAGAATGTAAATTTAACTTGAGAGCCAACAAACGAAGGGCTTCTTCAACGCTAACCTTTCTACATTTTGAAATTAATTGAGAAAGCTAAAATTCTCAACTCTATTTGAGTTTACATTTATCATATTATGCAGTATTCTTGGAATAATTTATATTTTGAAAGTTTATTTTGCTGGCTTAATTTCTTAGTATCAAGTAGTCCGACAATGAGTGTCTTTTTAGATTAAACTATAAATCGTCAACTAACATCTAGATGTATATACATGTGGAACTATATGGAACACTAAATGTAAAAAAGTTTCTTCATATACACTCTATAAATATGTCAATTGGAGTATCTAGTTGTAAGTTACCTATTCATTATTCTTTTGTTTAAAACAGTGCAAGTTTATAAACACTCAAATTCTTTTTGTTTAGACTTAAATATTTATTTAAATTGAGTTAGTTTTCATACAACATGAAGGACCTTCAATTTACTATCTCTTCCTCGTCAATTTAACGCTAAAAAATTATTATCTCCACTAAACATTAGCGTTAAAGCACCATATTACTCATTTTAGTGCTTTCCCTTAAATCTTTCTTAAATTCTTTTTACTGTTAACTTAATTACGACACAAATCAAATTAAAGAGTTTCCTATGGATTCCCATCTATCACATATCCAAACTGATTTCAGTCTGAGAAAGACAAAGATTCAATGCTAAATGATACACGTGATTCTGAAGCTGATGGAAAAAACCTTAAGGATAAGTGAAAATGCACAAGCGAAAATGATACGTAAACATAAAGCGTCTTTATTCATTAACAACGGTTTGTGCTGGACCAGTCCCTCTTGTTCTCCTCTCTGTGTGTAACTTCTTCGGTCAATATTAGCGCCAACGAAAGGACTGTGTTCGTTCTTAGAAGTTGCGTAGTATCACAGAGCAGTTTCGAGCACTCTATTTGTTTCTTTATACCATGAGAGTGAGTAAAGAGCGTGTTTCCTTTATGGAAATCTTTCTCCTGCTGGAATGCTTTACAGCACGAGTTTCGGCGACTCATTATTTGAACATTTCGGTCATTTTCTAGGAAAAATCAACGAAAAGAAGCGTGTTCACTGATTAAATGTTCAAAGCATATGCCTCTACAGATTTATTCATCGCAACTTTGAATATTTTATGCGCCTCTTAAATATTTTACTTACGAGAATAAATCTGTCAAGGATTAAACTTTTATTTAATTAAAAGAGTTAAAATTATAAAATAATGATTCATTCCACTACATAAAGATATTCACTAGAAGAATGATGAGATTCGATTGATAAGTTGTTAGAAGTTCACCATTATAAATTTTTCATAAAATCATAGTATAAACCATGTAAGACAAAATAAATAACATGAAGGAGAAAGTTTTTGGGTTTACCTTGTAACATAAAGTAGTAGGTCATTACTGCAGCTGAATTATTTGGACTTGAAACAAAAACCAGCTCTACCTGACCTCAACATACCCCCAGATCGGAAATAAATCATTTTCATTCATAGGTATACCTTTTAAGTATTCGGTAAAATTGAAGACACTATGCTTCCCTATATCTTTCCTTCTGATATGAAAGTTGTTAAATATTTCTAACAATTCCTTGAGTTTTTCAACACGAAAGACACGTATTTACGTATCCAAGAAGTTATACTCACAATATCTCAGATTAACTACTGAATACATTCTTGAGCTTTGATAGAAATTTTGAATGACAAAGATCCATAGTCAACCTATATACGAGAGAATTAACAATACCGTCACCGCAACACAGTTATGTAGAGCTTATCATTTAATTAAGATTTTTAACGGATAGGATGAAATACACCGAATATCCGAGTTCAAAATTTTTAATCTGACCTCCTATTTAGTGTCTGAAGATTGCAAAAATAATCTGATAATGTTGTGCATCTTGAATGCTACCAAAGTATTTTTCTATAAATATAATACCATCTGAGAACAAAAAGCAGTGAAACGTCCATTTGCAATCCGGAAAGAAGTTTTTGTATCGATTCGATGTCAGTTAATGTTACCTAAAATATATTTAGAAGAGTCTTTTGGAGGACGTGTGTATTGCCACGTGCTTCGTTCTAATATGGACATTACCATACAAGCACATGACCCGAGTAATATGTTTGTGCTCAAACCTTCTCTTTTTTCCTTAGAGTCATTCTCCACTTGCGGAAAATCTGATTCTCATTTGCATTGCCACTCTTCTTCTCGAAGACCTCACAGAGAAGATAAATGTAGAATGCAATGTCGAATATGAATAGTCAAATATAGGCGTTTTCTGGATAGAAGGACGTACTAAAATTTATTTATATTTAAATTGCCAAAGAACACTTAACGATGTTGCTCGTTGTGGGTTTTTGAGGAGACTCTCTCTCTCTGACTGAGTTAGCTATAACTCAATGAATGTTATCGGATCATTGTACACCAAAGTATGAGTAAATTAAATCAAAAGTTTTTGACGGATTATCTATTTAAGCGTTTGCGTGAGGTTTCTCTGTTCGTCTTTTACGTACAATCCTCAAAGATAAATTAATATTTTAATTAAACAAACGATAAATGGATATTGTGGGTAAATTGATGGATTATAAAGGTTTTCATCCAGCTTCTTCCTAATGTCTCTATTTTTTACTTTAGAGTAATATCGTGTGGTGTTGCCCAAGCTACGGGCCACGAAAACCTTTCATCCGCTCGGTGAAGATGGGTAGTAAAAATCATTAATAATCTTTATTCGATAGGATTCCTACAAATAACCTACTAGGCATTAACAAACCCTCGCTTACAATCAATTATCAAGTCATTCATTCCTAGATATATTAGGGGTAATGAAAAATTAAAACCAAAGAATTTTCGAAAACATAATATGTATATTCTTGAAATACACATGCTTAGCTTTGACCCGCAGTACCTCCAAGAAATGTAGGACAATCTGGCCCGTCGAGTAAAAAGTTAGGGCACCACTAATTACACCTTCACCTTCTCTTTTATCCGCCTTTATATACCAATTAGGTCTTAAATTTTTCGTAATCTCCTATTCCAGGAGGAAGTTTCAATCAATAAGTTTGATTCACAGAAATATTTTTTTAATTTTTTTACACAAATTATTCCATCGTGAAAATTCAATTCTTGAAATAAACTTTGATCTTAAACAGGATAGATAGCAATACAGTTAGGTGGTGGTCTATACCGCTGTTCAGAACATAACTTCTTACGGGCTTAATTGGTTTTGAGTACCTTTTGTCAACGAAACAAGTTTGAAAGAAGATTCATCGAGCTATATCCATCCAACGATATAATCGATGAAGTAGTAAACCATGTCAGGTGAAATAAAATTGATATGTTCAAGCGTGACTTCGTGGAATGGACACAACATTTCCGAAGAAAAAGACTTCCACACAATTGTGTGGAATTGTGTGGAAGTTACCAAGAAGTCTTTTTCTTCGGAAATCAGGTAAAAACAGGATACAGAATGGTTCAGAAAGGGATTGAGAATATATACTAATATATATACTATATGTCAATGACATATCAATGGTAAAAAATGAACATAGTTCGCAGAATATAATGTATACCAGCTACATACAGCTCCAATACAACCATCAATATAATATGCTGATTCCTACTGCGAAGTTAAAAAAATAGTAACTGACAGGTAATCTAAATGTTCGGTCTCTGTTATCTCATTACTTAAATATTATCTAAATGTACTGTCATGCTGTGCACTCTTTCGTAATTACGATAATAGCCAATTTTAAAATTTCAGGTAACTTCCTCTCTGGGTTTTCTACAATTACCTGTGCGTTTCACGTGTTCCACCATGCGTCTAAAACCTCAAAATAACTCGTTCCCATATATGGATTTGTATAGGTAGTCATTTTCTGCATCTTCTCTGCACCTGTATGCTCTAGCTCTTTCCGCTTACATTTTCTGTTTCTACGAAGATGGTGGAGGCATGCAAATGATAGGGTGGATGAAAGTGGAGACGACGTTTTGGCAAAAAAGGAAGGTATACTTAGGAAAACTCTTTCTCTTTGTGGTGTGACGCCATTTTGCTTTACTCTCTTTCCCTTGGTTAACTTGGCTTGTTCGTGGCTGCTTATCGACGCTTAAATGTTTGCTTTTTCTGCCTAAGTACTGAAGAATGCTAATGTGCCACGAAGCCCACTTTCCGCCGTCCCACTCAGCGAATCCTCTCCTCTTTTAGCGAGGAAACAACACTCAAATTAAATCCACCAAGTAACTCATTCCATCACTTACCTTTGTTTACATGTCTACATCATCTAAGGACGAAACTGACACAAGATCTTCTGACTTTTTATAAATGACCGTTTGTTGCTGATGACATTCTTCCATGTTTTTTAAATCTGATGGACTTTCGATGTGGTTGAACTTTTCTTAAAGACAATATTTTTCCAGCCTTTTTTTCTTTACACGATCACTGCGGATCACTCCACAGTTGGATCAGGATCAGCAGTGAATGCGTTAATTGGATATCAATAGTTTTTGACCATCGAAACCTTAAATTAGGATAGCCTCTCCAACAATTCCCATAAGAATGAATAATTTCTAGCTTGAAAATGAATAATTCCGCTTTCAAAGGTGAAAACTAATTTTTTTTCACTTAATCATTACGTATCTAAATGTGCATTTATACCCTGAAAGCCGCCTTTCGGACCGTGGCAGAGGGTATGAACACCAAGCTTTCGAGCAACTTCTTCAGCTTATGTTGTCGCGTATTATTCGCGGAAAGAACGAGTCTTTAAAACAAGCTGTCCTCGCATCTACGAACTATCTACTTATTTTCCTTTTTTAACGCTCATAGTCGGATTGGCCGAAGTAGCAGGGGGGTTAATAATACTGGTTTAATCTTCCGCAAGTGTACTTTCTCCGAATTCATCAAAGCAATCGATGCCTAGCTTCTAATCTCCTTTCTTTCAAGGATTCCCAAATTGCGTCAGAGAGCATTTGCTTATCGCTTACTATTCTATCGTAGCACTTTTTAACAAATTTAAATTTAACGAGTTTTTACGTAAATAATGTAATTTTTGAGAGATAAATGTGATAAAGTGCAATCTTTTAATTCAAACGAATTCTCCAGTTTCTTGTGATCCTCGTCTGCCACACAGGCATTTCATTTTTCAATTTCAAAATTTATTTGGTTTGTTCTTTAAAAACCTACATTCTTATTATAATTATGTGTCAAAATGTTCTTATCTATTTCGCATTACTAAGTTATTCAACGGTACTTCACTAAAAATAAAGTAACATAAGAGTACATTTCTGAAGCAACCAACTCGTAACTCTGGCCGAACTGATATGAAATTCATTAAAAAATTATCAAAACTTCCGTAATTAAGATACTGTATGACAATTATTTCGTAGTTTAAAATACTCTTAAGTTTAGTTTTTGATAGATCTTAGATATTCAAATATAAGTAGTCAAATGCTCTTTTACGGTTCTGTAACAGTAACTTATTATATCTCATTCATTCTACATCGATTAAGGCAATTCTTTCTAACTGTATTGCGCTTATTTAAATTAAAATTAGTATAGTAGGTAAAACAAGCATTACAACAATAAGTCATAGTATTATAGGAACTCAAGAGTTCGTAATTAATAAGGTGTTTATACTTTGGCGCCATAATTTGATTTAGTTTGTCATTGTTGCCTATTTGTAGTTTTTACGTACAAATAAATAATTTTGGGAACGGAGGAACGCCCAAAAATTAACTCAAACCTATAACCATCTCCGAATCATTTTTATTTCATAGGATTTCCCCTCATATTTGAAACCGATCGTCAATCGCTCCGAAGCCATTGAACAATCGTCATCAGCGCTGTAATGGACGTTTCCAGAGATCACCCTTTCATATCATTGGTCCACTTTCGATTTGAGAGAACTCTCAATCTTTTCGGACTTGTGGCAGACAGCTTTTACGGATCAAAGAACCCCATAGTTGAGCACATTTCCTCCACCGACTCCCTCACTTCTTATTCCCATTAGGCTTTTCGGTTGGGCCCACGGATATCTGCCCAAGCCAATCGAGTGGGAGCTCCTTCGAATAACACTCCCGCCGTGGAAAGATACACAAATCGTCTTTCTCCTCTCCGCTGTCTTTTTCCTTTTTCTCACTCTCGACTTTTTCTATTTCATCTGTTTGCCGCCATAGAGTAGGGAGGCTCCGGCATATCCAGTGTGGGAAAGCGGTCTGTCCTGTCCTGTTTACACGGTGTCTTGTATCGTCCTGCAACGGGTGGGTGGCGCTCTCAGTTCTTCAGCACAGATAGTGATTATGAGTGTTGTATTCAAGAGGGAGAAGAGAATTATCGTTTTTGATCTGGAATCATAACTGAACTTCCCACCGGCATAAGATAATCATAATATTAATTTTTTTAATGGAAACCCGATTACATCCAATAATTATAATTATTGACGACCACATACAACCGTTCCCTAACCAGAAAATTACGATTAGCCGGGACTCGAACCCAGGACCTTGGAACTATAGCAGGATAGCATTCCAACAACGAGTCGGACCCCCTTACACCTGTGTGTGACTTTTTAAACCAATGAGTGATGATGCTCCACGAGAGAAATAATGAACCGAACTACAAATAAATACACAACACGAACTACATGACTATAAAATTACCCAAGTGCATATTACAACATGGCGTCCTGCGAAATTTTCTGAATTTTTGATAATTCTACAAAAGGTCAAAAAAGCCAAAAATCGTTTTTCAAAAAACTGATCTAACTTTATTTTTTCTACATACATTCATTGTAACTGAATATTCGAGAAGTTAACGAATTGGTATATATTTTAGTGGCTCTTTTTTCACAGATGAAAGCTAAAAGAAATACTTTAAAATAAATAATAATATTTGTTAAATATTGTAAGGGTACCCGGAAATGGATTTCATCATAAAAGGTAGCGAAGCATACAAACAGAAGCCGGCTTAAAATAATTGAATATATACATTGACGGTTGAATAAAACTTAATCGTTGAAACGTATATTCGTGATTAAAGTTCACTTACGTCGCTTACTCAAATTTTGATTACTTCTTCCGCTTATACGAAATCTTCCGCGAATACAAAAACTTGGAAGTTCTTCTCTTTATATCTAATATTAAAAATTTTCGTCCTGAGTTAACTGAAATAAAATTACTCTTTTGTTTTATAACTAATCACGGAGTTTTATTTTCGACGTTGACGTAATCTCTTTGTGAGAGTGATGCGCGCGTTAAAATCTCCTGTTACTGAGCCTCATAACCATTTGGAATTCCTGGCCTTCGAAGACTGTTTTCCAGGTTCGTTCGAATTCTTCGTCTTGCCACCAAAGTGCGTTTGTTCCTCGAAGGTTGTTCGCCGAAAAAACAAGTGAATCCATTTCGGAAGCAAACACTTCGAGAGGCGACCATGCAATATGCAGCCTAGATTACGCCCTTTCTCCTTTAGCTTACCTTCTTCCTCTCCCTCCTTCTCTGACCTCCATCTGTTTATTTCGCTCTCCCGCTCTTCTCTCGGAAGTATCTTAGGAGTGGCGACAGCTTCTACTTTCAGAGTACTTAAACCAGACTTAAGGCGTCTTCATCGTAATTGTTTTTACACCTCATGGGGTACTCTACAACCAGACATCGGGCATTTTTAAGCTTTACAACTTACCTTTCTGGTATTCCTTGTACATACTATCAACTGATTTTGACCACAAGTCTTCTCAAAATAATATGATTTCCAGTTAAGGAATGGTAATGGATGTTCAGTTGTGGCACCCTTTCTCTCCTATATAAGTATACTTTCCAGTTTCCGATGTTATTGGAATGTTTACACTTTAATATGTTTGATAATTTACGGCTAAAGAATACGCGATTGCGATCAAGAAATTAGTTGAATGAACAAACGCCTTTTGAAAGTTCGTCAGTCGTTAGTTAGTTAGGGATCTGCTGTGTAAGAAAAATTTTAATAGTGTATCTAATTGAAAATACGACCCAGTAAAAACTAAACCAGGAATGGAAAAATGAATGATGAAATATCTATTTTATACCAATTATCTCCATATAACATGTACACTGAGAAATCTAGATAAATATTGAGAAAATGCATTATCGTTGGCAATACAATGAGTGCCCTATATCTCACAGGAAAAACTACTACGATTCAAATTAATTAAAGGCAAGATTATTCTTCTATTACATAAATATTCGCCTTCCTTCCTAGAAAAGGGACCACAAAGGCAGGCCTTTTTGTCGGAGGACATTTTAGAGAAGGGAGACCGGTGGCACACACCGGTGTGTCCGAAAGCGCGGTTCAGTTTACCTGGCCATTAGCCAGAAGTACTTGACCAGTCGGGTCAACAGCCAGGCGGACAGAGGGGCGGACACACGAAGAACAGTAGGGGTTCGCTCAAGGAACAACCTTCTTCTTAAGAGATGAGCAGGTAATAATAAAACCCTTTGGGCTATTTCTCCTCACGCTCCCCTACCTGACCTGTGAGTCTGCATCCACTGACTGCTTAATGCGACACATTATTCGAGCTCTCTCTGAAAACAATGAATGTACCACAAGAGTGTCCAAAATCCTCAATTTTTAGGAGTTTCATGAATATGCTTCAGATGGATGCGGATGGATCAGGAGGACATTTTCTATGCCAAATTCATGACGAATTAACTAAATTCTCCGTCGTTACATGGTTCCAAATAATTTTTATAGTACAATTATTTTATTTTTACAATGCATGGATTATACCAGTGAAAATATTTGTATGCCTAAGAATTAACGCACTTTCAACTCTTATAAAGAAACGATCAAATAATAATGGGGCATACTCCATGCTATACTTTCACATTATCGACTTATTAAATGCCTAGGCCAATCCAATTCATATTCAATGCATCCGGACTGTGTTTTCCATGCATTATAATTTTAATTGTTAATTATTGCTAACGTTGTTGTTTTAAAAGGGCAAATTCTTCAGCTTACAATAATCAGACAATCTTTAATGATTTGTACTATCAAATAAATATTCTCACCAAAATGTATGGAGTATTTCTGTTAAATAACCCTTATAAAATAGGGACAAATCTGTTGATCACTAAAAGAATAGACAGCCATGAAATCATTTTGGCATGTAAGTAAGTTATCAAGACACGACAAAACTCTTCCATCAATTTATGCTGCGTAGATACTTTATAATGATATTAGCAATCCTTGGAACACTTTGGAAAGCAACGTGTGACGGTTATCCAACTAGGTCATCTTCCGAAAATATATCCACAAAAAATATTTGAATGAAACCTTAATTGCTCAATGAGGTGATTTGCTTTAAACGAGAGCTTATGTGGCAAGTGAGTAGTCCTTTTTTAGAAAGCGCCATGAAACCGTTGGTGGCTTTTAAAAGTCTTCTTACGTTGATGAGCAATAAAAAGGAACGAGTAAATCTTCGAGGAATTCGTGTGTTCTCTCAAAAGCATAAGGCTTTCGAGGACAAGGGGAGGCCTCCATACATAAGGTGGAAGGAGGCAGAATTTCTTACGTTTCTCTTTCCCCAGTGTTGGAGCACCCAAAGGGAAATATAGGAGTGGGCCTTTTTTGAGCGGTGGGGGCAAAAGGGGAAGGGGCAAATAGCCCCGCAAACAGTGCGGTGACACATCCTGGCTCTCGTCTTTGCCGTCATTTTTTGTTTGTTTAACAATTTCGGCAGTTGGCTGGAAAAGTATTCCCATCAATTTATCTTTCGTCAGTTTGTTCAACACATTTTACTCTATTATTTTTTTATTTTATTTCCCCTCTCTCTCAACACAAATGGACTCCGTCGAAGTAAGAATGTTAAAACATGGAGAGAAAAAATGAAGAACGTATTTATTTCCTCGGCAAATTTAAGGGGAAGCAGGTGGTGACGAAACGGATTGTTTGATTTATTGTCTCTTCTTTTGTTTGCTTTGCTGAGAGTTTTTGGGAACGGAGATTCCACCACTTCAAATTCTCTCATGTAGCTTTCCAGAGCTTGGGACCTATTGCTAAAGCGAACTCTTTTATGTTTTATGTGACGAGACATTTCCACTTTATCGTAAATTCCTCGCAATAACTCTACTTTCCGCGAAAACACACATCATTGGTCGTATGGAGCCAATTTGGACACAAATGCTTGGTCTTTCAAACTCGATGCGAAGGCAAAAGTTAAGCCACTAATCTTCGCCAAATTCTAACGGACGGATGTGCTATTTACCAAGCACCGTTAAGACTAAACCTTTCAGAACTTCATTAACGGAAGTTAGTAAGCATCGAATTTCGGAATTATTTGTTCGTCATTTACATCTTTTCCGAAATAAAACTCTAAAGAGCGGAATAAATTTCAAAAGTGATTACGTGAAATTAACTGCGATGATTTGGAAGAAATTCTGAGTACCGCCATTTATTATATTGGGGCGAAAGAATTACTTGGAGCGCTTGGCAAATAAAAGGTTATTAAAATAAATATCGCTGCCACGGATTCTTAATTCGCAATCATGCGGAATGGAGATGAAATGCTTATCTACACCGCTGGAAATTAAAATAAAAAGCTCCTATGAAAATGGTTGAGTAGTTCCATATCGGTGAGGTCAAAACTGGATTCATATAAATTTCAATGATTGCTAATATTCTTTTTCCTCGTTTCCTCTTTCTAAACACGTGTCTTTGGCTGTAATGGAAGTAGCGCGCAATTAGATCATAGTTCCATCCAATAGTTTTCATCTTCGCGCAGAAGAGGAAGAAGAACATTACTATGGACCTGAAGATTACTCCGTGATCAACGAGAAAGCGTATACATTACAAATTTTTATTGTTCTTTAATCAGAAGTAATGATCTTTATGATAATCTTTCTATGATATTTAAGTAATTAGTAATATTCTTTTTTTGGGGTATTTAAGAAAAATGCTTTCAAAGAATCTTTCCCAAAAGGTGATAGACGTTTAAAATTTTAATTTGGGCACTTACTGGAGCGATAGATGATTTGCCCAAATTTGAAGGAACGCTTCGCATTTTTCGGATTTATTTGATTCTTAAGATATAAAGCAACATGTTATGTAAAGTTTTACATTTAATGTTGAACTAGAATTTTCTTTGTGGAAAGCGATAATTAATGCCGATATCTCCTTATTATTTTTGTCAAGAGTCATTGGGAATCATTACCAGACAACTTCGCAAACGGATTTCGCTTAATTTCTAATAATGAAAACAAATAATTTGGTTGACTCACGACATTCTAAAGGGATAAGATAAAAGTTATTCATATTATATTATGTAAGATTCCAGTGCTCAATGTGATATTTTGTATAGTATTTAACGAACATTTAAAAGTCTGCAAGAAACGGGGAAACGGAGATTGTTATCTTGAGGTGAATATTTATTAAAATAACACATAATTTAGTTATTAGAATAGGCATTTGGGTAGCGGAGCCAGGTTCGATTCCAGTGAGGGTTAAGATGTTTACCCAACATCGTGAAAAAATTGGCAATCTATCTGAATTACTGGATAGTGGGTCCAATGGGGTCTAGAAAAGACAAATATGGTGCCGTGGGATTAGATACGCTGACCACGTACCATACAGTAAATTGTCCTATTTTAATTTATTCAATGGGCTTTCATGTCAGAAGGATTTAGAAATCTTCATAATGGGGAATAGGGAGCTGAGTCGATTTAGGTTATGATTGAAAGCGATTTAACTTAAATTAATAGACGTTTAAATTTTTAATTTGGGCACTTACTGGCGCGATGGACGATTTGCCCAAATTTGAGGAAACACTTCGCATTTTTCAGATTCCTTTTATTCTTTAGATATAAAGCAACATGTTGAAGCGCAGAATCATTTCATCGCAGAGAGATAGAAATAGCTTACTTAAATAGCTTAGATAAGAAATAAACATTTAAATGAAATAAGGTTTCAAGAAATGCTTCCATATAAAGGTGACACTATTTTACATTTATCTCTCATTCCCACATTAATTCATACCGTTTTGGAAACGACAGTTATACACTATTCAATTTTACAACCAATTTTACCTAAATGATAGGGAAATGAAAATTACTATTCGCAAAAAAAAACGGGGCGTAATTCTTCTTCCAATTGCGCTCTCTCTAAGTTGCTCATCTTCGAGAGAACACCTGGGATGTCGAAGGAGCAAACACGAGAAGTAACCCCGCTCAGCGAAGGGAAAGAATAACAGCGGCGTATAAAAAGGATTGGAGACCACACCCAGAACGACGCAACCCCCACCGGGAGGGTCGCAAACAGCAGGCCGCCCAGTCACGGGCTCCCAGTGGAACGCGTGAGCGGAAAGACAGAGAGAGCGATGGCAGAGAAACAAATTCGATGGAAGCACGTCCTCGGCGAGTGCTGGGAACACCCCCAACAACGAACACACAGGACAGTGGGCGATCGGGCCGCGTCTCCCATGCGTTGAAATGTAGATATATGCAGATGCGGAGTTGTTTGTCGGTGGGCGGGCATAGGAGAGGAAAGGGGATGACAATGCGTCGAGGGAGAAGAAGAATAAGGGAGAGAGGAGATCGGAAGGGACTAGCAAATTCATCATCAATTGGGAATCAAGGGCTGGGGTGCTAAATAGAACTGTCAGAGCAATATGTCGTCTTGTGTCGTTGGAGAGAAGGGACGAGTGGAGGAGAGAACGAATTGGGTGGGAGTGGAGAGGAACTCTTGATTCTGCAGTCTAATTACAGATTGAATCTTAGGTTTCTATGTATACGACAAATTGGAGCGATAACGGCGGAAAGATCGGAAAGTTTGGAAGGAGGTAACTTGGCTAACATTTCTCGCACTAGGTTCTTCCTTTTTTTTCTACGAGTGTCTCGATTACAAAAACCCTTTCGAGAAAAATTGATTTCACCGCTTTTCTTCGATTTATATTTATTTAAATTAACTCCAAAATTATGCCCAAGGGTTTGTGCAATTATCACTTACCCTTTCGAAAATATTTAGGGAAAATCCCGGAAATAGACAAGGATATACTTACTGTAGGATTTTTGCATCTTCAAATCGATTAGGAAACTCTCAGGCATAGAAGATGAAGAACTTTTAGATAATTAGGGACGGAATATAAAATATCATTTTCATCACAAAAATTTTCCAAAACGCGTTGATTAAAATATAAGTTCAATTACTTTCCTAAATATTGGGAAGGTATATCTAAAACTTATCTTGGACATAATCACGAGTTTGCTCTTACAATACGAAAAAAGATATTTCCTTTAGAATCTCTAGACACACATTACGATCTCAACCAGAATCAGACGTTTCTTATAGAAAACTTAATCTGAAAATCTTACCACCCTACGATTTAATAAAAACGTATGGAGATAACAATAACTTAATGATATTATAGCAATAATAACGTCAATTAACGAATCGAATCCAGCATACTGTTGGGAAGTTCTCTTTCCCTCGCTCCTTCAGAATCACCTCAATAGCCTTTCAGGTGAAGGAATACAGAGAAAGTTTTAAAAAATACCCAAAGGATGGATCCATGTCATTTCTGTATATACTCATATATAAATTGACAAAAACACGGAAGAGGTAAGTATTGTTGGAATAAAACTGGTTATTTGAGTTGTGATTAAAACTCGAAGAAAATACCTTTTATAGATTGCAACGGACGATCCATTTAAAGAATTCAGAAAAGTATAGATTGTACTCAAGCTGGTAAATACCAGATTTTAAAAGATTGAAAAATAAAGGAACTATAGAAAAGGAAAATTTCTGTGAAAAGTATTTCTGTGCTCAGCCAGAAGACGCGTATAATTAACAGGTATATTACGAGTTAAAATATGCTTTCAGTCACAATCAGCACTTTCTAATAACATTCATCATACCTGCGCAATAAGATAATCATTCGGTTAACGAAGCTTCGTCGACTTCACTGCATCTAAAATTATAATTTCATTCGTTTGAAATAGGAGCAGATCTAAAAATATCTCATTTTCGATTCCGTTCATAGCTTTCCTAAATATAGTTCCACCCTAGGTAATGGAGTTTCGAAAGTAATTCACATCTCCACAGTTAAATATTGGAAATCGCTATCTCTCCAGCGGGTTAATTCATCAAGCCCACCACAATGGGGATGGGCAAAAGCAGCCACGAAACCTGATTAAGTCAAACCCCTTCGTCAACGAACGACTGAAACGAAGATGAGAGGTTGGCGTTGGCACGGCCATTCACACTCCGTGTGTGCATGTTGCTTGGTATTCGGAGTCTCCATGGAGCGTGCACAGGGCGCTGATGGGCTTCGGCGGGAAAGAGAACGCATTTTGGGCTGAAGAGGAGTTCTCCAGGCCGTGAATAGAGATGCCGAGGACGTGCCCTAGGATGTGTTTCGCGAGCACAAGTGTGTCGGAGGAGAGATCTAACCCATCTCACATCCACTGCAGACACCCTTGTCTCTTTCCCTCCCGCGATTCCGCAAAATAAACGGACGACTCCTATTACTCACTTCGCGACCGATCTTCCCGCGCGCCTTCCAATCGCCCTTATTTTATTTTTTATCCCATCGTCCCCCGGAATTAAAACATTCTCTTTTCTCTTATTTTTCCGTCCTGTCGCCCAGCGCAATTCATTTGTTTTTCTCTCCCCGCGAATCCAATGATCGCCTCCGATTCCGGAAAATCTATCGTTTTCACTCGGCGGTTTTGTGGGGCTCTTCTTTGATTACTAGATAAGTTGTGACCACCGTTAATTAGTGAACATATCCTCTCGCGTCTTTATTTTTACGAGCCAATCAAATGAATCCCTTGGCCTCCGAGGCATGAAAAAATATTTCAACGTCAACCAATAGTAGTGATTCATCGTATCTATGAAGATTATTTTCATTTTTATGAAATTAGTATTCCGTATCTGCCATTTTCTCATTTATAGAATTTCCACACATTTGTTTCAAGCCAAACTGCTTTATAATAATGCACTGCATCTGTAATGGTAATGAACACTTTCGGCCGTTTTACATACAATCAAATGTACGGAAAATGCGAAAATTCCCACTTTGAAAAGATCATAAATGCCATGAAATCATAAATAATCATATGCAAAATCATGAAAAATTATATCTAAAAATTCCACTTGCTTTATATCTGTGACTGGTAGGAAATTCGATAATTTCCTTAATTTCTACCACTGCCTTATATTTTATCTTACAACTTGTTTGGCCCTGTATGGGTGCCAATTGTCACGTAACATTACGATTCTTGTTAGGAAAATATTTGCAGACATGAGAGAAAAATATTCGAGAATCCATATTCAGACAGACGATAGTTAGGATGGTAAATATTACAAAAGCAATCTCCTTAGGAAATTCATTCGTTATTTATAATTCATTCCAAATTTAATTCTTCTTGTTAGGTTAAAAATAAACATTTATCAAAAATGTTTTCGTAAATTTATATATATATATTCGCTTCATATCATAACTTATGAATTATCAAAAATTTTGAATAAAATTACGCCAGTTTTTCTAAGTTGTTAGCTTTCTCTTTGATGCCTCTCTCTCAAGTTTAACAAGATACTGCATTCCATTACAAGATTTGCAATTTGAGGCAACGTCTTATGAAAATTAATCTTATAGGACATAAGAAAAGTCATAATTTTAGTTGTCATCGTAATATAACGGTTTTATCGCATTGTCGTTGTATTCCGAAAAATATTTCGATGAAAAAATTCGTTAAATTAATTTTATGAAATGTAGCAAGTGATCTGTCATCTCAAACGTGACTTCAGTGACGTCAGTGACTTTAGAAATGTATTGATATATCAAATCAAGGTAAGATGCAAAAATAGTAGTAAATAAAAGAAAAAAATTTTTTTCGTAAGATATTACAAATTTAATATTAACGAAGGTTAAACATATACGAGACTGCAAACATTTCTTCTGAATAACTCTAAATAATGTAATTGGGTTTTTTTTAACCTGTTTGTGATAAATAAATTATTATTATTANAATCCTTTATCTTTTGATTTGCGACTTAGAAAAGCCAGGGTCCTTTTTTAAATAGAATAGTCATACTTTTGAGAAAGTAAATGGGCTGTTACAGATCCTTCAACGAATAATAAGACTCTTATATAAATCTTATTTCAGATTGTGAATGGAGAGATGGAAGAAAAGAAAGCAAAGCAAAGATTTTCATAGAGTTGAGAATCGTCTATGAACACAGTACAGCTTCTTCATAGTAAGAAATGCTTTTCTTCATCCACCATTTTTGTTTTACTATTATTTACATTAAATTTCAATTTTGATGAAATCTGTAAGCTGTCGGTAAAAATTTTTGATTTTCCTATAATAATTCCCCTCCAGCAGATTTTCTTAAGCTGAATTAACTAAATGTTCCGAGAAAATAAATTACAGAAATAATCTCTCGAAATCTTTAAAAATGTTGGGTGGAACATTAATTTAAATCTATGAGAACGCCATTGTCATCCTGATTACATTTTAATATATTAGATATCTTCACAAAGGCTCTCTCCATTTCAATAACATCTTCCGTTTTCCTAATGTTTTTTATTTGCTGAATATGGCAAATCCCGCTGTTTTAAAAATCAATTTGTTTCTAACTAATGAAATGAGGTAATTCTCCTAAACACATACAGCATCCTAATCCACTAATGTATTTATCACTGAGATGTAAGAATCTCAGTTTCTAATAGTAACATTCGTGTAGCCTTATTGTGTGCTTGTATTTGCTCTTCACGAACGAATAAAAATTATTCGTCCACAAAGAATAAAATAATTTGCTTGTAAAAAAATCATGAACTGTATTTCGGGCTTTCTTACATTTTAATTAATATAACAGCGGTTACTATTGCTCATACGGTTGCAATTACTTATCGAAATCACCGACATTTACTGACCGACTTTCAAAATAAGTTCAATGTTTTATGAAAAATTTTACAAATAAGAAGCCCTAAATTTACTATTTAGAAAGAGTAACAATATTATATCATAATTTGCTCGCAACTCTCTCTCAGAATGTCTTCCCTTAGATAAGGAGAAATGAAAAATACCTTTATGACTGGGATTCGAACCCAGGTCGGTTCAAGATTTCTCTAGCCCTTTGTGAGGCAATGTGTGACCTTCCCAAACACCCATTGCGTTTTGACTCACAAAGAATTTACAGCAGGGCGGGCCAACCTTGGCGCATTACACGATTGTGAGTGGCGAATAAAATCCAAAGAATAACTTAAAAATTAATATCGTACCCTTTCTACGTATTTGCACACAAATACATAAACCTACAAACATTATATAGCATTCTGATAAAATCTAAAGAGCGTATTTACTATAGCTTATTGCTATTGTTTACGGTGCACAGTTATAGTTATTGCGCATTTCAAATCAAAATGAAATATTTAACGAAGAACTACAAAAGATTGGCCTGCCTTAATTTAGAGCGATGCAGACAACGAGAATGTTGTGATAGCAAACAGCGGAGAAAACAGTCAAATCTACGCATCGCGAAGAAGAGACGATAGTTTTACACGGATATTAACACCTTCTCAGCGTGTGCGAGTGCGAATAAATTCTAAAAGGTGACGAATGTCTTCGATTGAGACTTATAGATGCGCGAAGATCTACCCCGAAGGTCCGTTTCCCTCCAAACGGCAACCCCATTCAATCGGAAAGCATCCGGAAATCCACATCTGACCCTCAGTGCGGTGGGTACTTTAATTAGAAGCCCCTCGTGCAATCTCCAGCGCTCATCCTTCAACAATAGCCGCACTTATTCACCCCAAGCAACAGATCCCCTTCCTGCAACCCTATCTTTCCTGCCCCAGCAAGCTCTCCGCAGATTAAAAGCGGGATGTTACGGATGAGGGGCATTCTTATTACCTTAAATTTTTTTCATCCATCGACAGAATGAACTTTACCGTTAATTCTTACATTCCGCTCTCGACGAATGGTCTCCTAACTATAATTAGGGCAGTAAATGATTTTAGGGCTCGGTAGTATTCTTGCAATATAAGAATATCACAGTAGTTTTGAAAAAGAAATTCAAAATCTATTTTTGACTCAGGTAAGGTTAAATGTATGACAAGTTAAAAACGAAGCCGGAAAGAGCCAAAAGCAATCGAAGCGGTCGAAAAGGCTGTCGAAAGTCCACGACAGAAATTCCCTAAAAGAGCATCTCCATTCCCCGTGGAGGGCGCTTTGCTATTCTGAAGACGTGGTTAAAAAGGACTAAAGGGTGGAAACTGGAAGAATGGATATATGGGCACTCTCATGTTGCTAAGTTGTTTCTTTAAAAAGAAACCAGACAGAAAATCGCTTACTTTATCGTCTACTTTATGAGCAAATATATTATCGTCGCTATTTTTATTTTACCGTCTTTTTAATTTGATCGCAAAGATTATCATTTCCGTAGATAAAGGTAGGTGATGAGGGCAGGATGGCGGTGACCGTAAAAGGGTCACATGATATACAGGTTTTAGTACTTATTTGTGTAATTTTAAAAGGAAAGTGATGTTATCATATAGAGGCGAAAAAAGACAGATGTAGTAATCTGGTTTCTCTACAAATCACGGCTCGAAGGGAAACAAAAGTTCCGAAAATTTTAAAAGAAATATTGGAAAAATAAATATGAATTTCGTTGTTATATATTCCGCTCAAAATACAGTAAAATCTGCCTTAAAGCATAAGCATGGTATTTTAAAACAACTGTGCTGATAAATATGAAAAATGGCTTTCTATTCCTGGACCGTTGAAAAAATATGCCAAACGGAACTTTCCGTTGTTTTTCTTCTTTCAAGTTATTCAAGGAATGAATAGGGAGGTTTTGATTTAATAGATCAGGGAACATGTTTTGGATAATTGTAAATCAAAATAAGCCTCCTTGGTTTTCATTGATATTAAAATGCTTTGCTAAAAGGTTCAATTTATCACATTTAAGTTTACTGATTGCAATTATTGTGTATTACGCACAAAATTTACCTACCATTTTAAAGCATCACTTCTCCATATTTTAATTATTCAGTCCAGCCGTTCTGGAAAAAAACACCTTCTGCTATTAAAAGTTGCGATAATGATATAAATGATGATTAAATAAATCCTTCATCATGCAGACAATAAAACACCGATAGATAGCTTTCATCTTTTATTAGTTGATCATATCAACGGGAAACAACATTTTCGATACAATTAATTTTTCACATCATCTACGTAATTTCCAAGGTGACAGACTTTGCGTGTTACATATTTGTGAATTTGTTACATGCCCTCCCACACATTCGCACACTTAAGCTAAGGAAAACTCACAACCACTAACTCGCTCTTCAAAAACTCGATCACAAATCGATTTAAATACGTTTTAAATTTATTTCTCTCTATAATATTTGTAAGGTTTCTAATAGGAAATATTGGCGACTTCTCTACACTCGCCAGCATAACGATTTATTTCAACAAATCCCTCTTATGGTACAAATCTATCACTTCTCAACGTCACCGCAGATTAATCTTAACTCTGCTTATATTGAGTGCCCGTGTGAACACTTTTAGCTATACACAGCAAATCTAAAACATGACGCAAAAAGCGTCCATTTTACCAGCAAGAAAACAAAGTTTTTCGGAAGGGGAAATGATGACGATACATGAAGATTTTTAAACGGGTCCCATTTCCCCTTGGATGCGAGAAAAATTTCTTACGATTCAATAGAAGATAACTGTCCATATACAATTTCCGGCGTCTAAGTTGGACGCGAGTAGAACTATGTACATGTGGAAAGTGCAGTCACACAGGAGACTTACTAAGCCTCAACCAGAGTGCGTTTGCGAGTTTGTTCTTCGTTCTCCTAATAACTCAGAAACTTGTTCGTTTTAAACCTGTGAGGAGCGGAACCGGTTCCCTATACCTGTAATTATATGACTGTAAGTAATCTTGGAAGTTTTCTGTATCATAACATAAAACGAAAAGCATTGTGCAGGCATATTTTCGAAGTACTTGACCTTATTTCAAAAACACCTTAGCATCCTCGAACTCAAAATGTAGCGGTTACAACCCTATTTGAATAAATTAGATGGAGAATTTCTCAAAATCCTCAAACAAAGTACTGTTTTAAGAAAGACGGAATTGATCCATCGATGTATATTGTCCATTTCATTGCGATGGTGAGATTCACGTTTAACCTCTTTCATCTTGTCCACAGCCTCCAAGCTCCGCCATTCCTCCGTAAGACATCGAAACACTACATGATATCTTTTAGAACTGTACAATTTCTTTACAAAACACTAATGTCCTCCGTTCGTCAGCGTCACTAATCCAACATTTTTTTCAGTCCGAGTGCGTGGATGCGTGGTCCGACCCAGGAGACGGAGACGAGGCCACGGAAGAAGCCGACGAACTCGTGTTCTGCGCGTTTCCAGCGATGCAACTGCTGACGCTGGCGGACGTCTTCTCCACGGAAGTGGTTAGGTTGGCGTTGGGGTGGCCGTAGAAGTCTACGGGAGGAGGTAATCCGCCACCGTTGGGAGGAGGCGGAGGATAGTCGGAGGGCCTTAACAGGGTCGGAAGGTAACCGGTGCCAGCGTAGGGCGCAGCCAGAAACCTCCTGTGGTGACTTTGATGGTGCGAAATTGGATGGTGAGGGGAGAGTGGGGAAAATGCAGACGGCCTCCTCGGAGGTGGTGGGGGCGGAGGTGAAAAATGGGGCGGTGGGGGGCCGAGAGAGGTGAGCGGGGAGGACACGTGGGGAGATCCCTGATGAACGCCGTCCGAAGTCCCGGTCAAGTACTCGATAGCCGATAGCACATCCCCTCTGCATCTTGCTAATGCCGCTTCCACTTCACTGCGCCTCCTTCCGGGGAAAGCCAACATGAGAGTGTCGATTGGCATTCGGCCTCCGGCGCCGCCGCTCCCTCCAATCGCCGTCCCTCTTCCTCTTTGGCTCCCGTCATCTTCCTCTTCCGGACTAGAAGCTCCCCTGCCCCTCCCGTAGGCCCCCACAAGGGGTACCGGAGACTCGCTCCTCTTCTTGGGCATGGAGAGGTTCTCCGGAGTGCTGTTAGCGTCCTCCTCCTCTTCTTCTTCCTCCTCCTCCTCCTCTTCCTCCGCCTCTTCCTTGGGTCTCCTCCTCATGTCGTACGCCTGCAGACCCCCATTCTCCACCGGGGCGTCGTCTTCGAGAGACGGCGGGGTCACCGTGGGCGGGGGCGTCGGAGGACCTTGCGGGGGTGGCTGCTGCGGCTGCTGGGCGGTCGTGGGCAAAATGGGAGGGGAGGATGGAGGGGATCTCTTGATTCTCTTCTCCGACACTCCCTCTTCTTCTTCTTCTTCCTCCGCAACCTCCTCCTCCGCTGCCTCCACCTCACGTCCTTCCTCTTCCTCATCCTCATCCTCATCTCCTCCTCCTCCTCCCCTTTGCTGAGGAGACCCCTTCCTTCTCGACGTCTCCGATCGATGTCTTTTGGTCCCGTTGCTGTTACCACCTGCGGAAAATTATAGAGAACTGTAACGAATGTATATAGGAAAACTTCCAAGAGCGGAGAGCAGCAATAGGTGGAATTTTGCAGAAGAAAGCTGTCTCAACAGTGACTCTTCTTTCGAAATGTATTTCCACAGTCGTCAAAGTCAATAATCTTCATTTTTGTGAGCTTTGGACAAAATTAATCTTTGCAATTTAAACATTTCGTCACTTCACGAAACAGATACGGGGAAAATAAGATTATGACAAATTTCGTCTAATAGCCCTTAACTCATGTTTAGTTTGACTAAGGGGTAGACCGAACTGAGGGAGCACGTAATTTCAAACTAGGCTGCACTTCAAAAACCAATTCTTGTAATCGTTTTTTAAACCTCATACTGTGTCATACATGATTTGGAAGAAATCGACGAGCATGCAGGATAGCCCATTTAAGTGGCGTATGCAAGGTAACTCATGGAGGAGCATGTACACCACTCTTAAAGATTTGTAAAGAGAGGCCCCTAATCCAACCAGCTCAGATTAACGCATAATAATTATTATTCACATGCTTTCCTGATATTTTGAAAAATAAAAGTCGAGGAAACATTTTCAGTCTCTAAATAGATTTGTTCGGATACAGGTAGGAGGACCATGGATTCTCAAAAAATCCTCCTAATGTGCTTGAAAACTCGTTACCCTCTGGGTTTTACCTAGACACTCAACTAGGCAACGGAAAATACGCGAAGCATATTATAAGTGAATGAAGGGCGTACAATGCGCATGTAACTTACTCTCCGTAGAGTTATTAGCTTAGGATAATGAGGAAACGGATCGTGTTAATTTCTAAACTTGAGTCAGTGTCGTGAGCCGTAAGAGTCGAAAGAAATTAGAGGAATTCAGGATTATCTTGTTTCTCAATTAAAGAGATAATATTGGAGAAATTCGTTCCATAATTTCCTGTTGCCACATTATTGCCCGCCTCGGTGGCATAGTGGTTAGCCTGCTAACTTAGCAACGCCGAGGCCCCGGGTTCGAATCCTAGTCAGGTCAAGGCATAGTTTTTTGCGTTCGTCTTTACCAGATTCATTATAAGAGTAGTCTCATCAGACTAAAATTCGCCTAAGAAAGACATTATTGGATGTCCTACTATGTTGCAAATCGCGTCAAATTGTGAAACATTTTGTCCTTATAACCGAGACAGCTCCATTTTACAGTATTATTCTTATTTATTTTCTGATCTTAAACATATTCTTTTGTATTCCATTTCCTTGGAAACTTTTTACTTTCGGGGAAATTAACCTATAACGCGCGTACCGCAGCGTTTCTACACTACTAAACAACTAAATTCAAATACTATACAACTGAATTCTCTAGGACCCGCTACTGGGCAAATTTTCAGAAGAACAAAAACCTCAATTTCTATTTGAGGAGAAGAAACTTTTTGATCCAAAATTCGGGTCACTTCCGGGTAGAAATCAGCCATTGGCACCTGTCGTGGGCTTTTCGTTTACCCATCATTGTACACTTAAATTTCCCGTTATGGACAGCGAGGAGTTTCCGAAAATTTGAGAATTTACTTTTTACGGGAGAGAGTCGAAATGTGCAGAGTTTGATCTCCTCTTTGGAATGTTTGCCTTCTTCCATTCGCAGAACTCATTTGCAATTAATGTCAGAAGAATGCAAATTAGCTACATTAAAAAAAACTCAAGGAAAAGTTTCGAAGAATCATCGCGTATTCCGCAATACTATTGATCCTTCACAAATTGGAGGTTAACCGCTTTCTTATTCAGCTTAAAAAGAAAACGTTTATCACAGTTTTCTCCTAAAAATAGATGAGAATTTCCATTTCCAATCACATCTATTATCAGTGTAAAAGATCCTACAACTGAACGATATTAGATTGAAAATTTTCGGTCCTCTTAAGAGATAATATTTCTTTATTGAAATGAATACTGAAAGCTCTTATCTATGGCTTTGCTGATTGCTATTGGTAGATCGAGTCAAATTTGCACAATCACAAGCACTAAAATTCAAGAGATAATAAATCCATCATAATCGTTCTTTAAATAAAAGTTTTTAAAGAAAACGGAACAAATTTACTTGAAACATTCTTAGCCTGTAGCTTGACTAACTTAACTGATTATTTGTAACTCTGCATGGTATAATTTTAGCATTAATAGTTAGTACATTTGGTCAAGTAATTTTAAAATCATTTCTATTGACAACATCCACAAAAATTAATTCGTATTTTTTATTTTAGTTGAAATCCTTATTTTAATACATTTCATACTGTTTTATTGACTTTGGGGAATTCTGACACTAAAAAAGCTTAAACTCTGAGTAGTTTCTAATTAATAATATCGAAAACGAGCTGAAGCCCGTCAATGGAAAACGAGCCCAGCCCGTCTTTGCCCTGGAGGAATGTTAAGTCAATTAAGTAAAATTGAATCTCCAACATTAATCATAAATCGTTAGTGTTCGTTAAGAAAATGTATAATTATATTAATAATAACACATTTCCAAAATGATAAACGCGGAAAAGAATTATTAATACTTAAGCTAGATTTTGCGATCTTTTAAACTTGTATGGGAAAGTTTCGTCTTTCGGACGATCTCCTTCCTCGTGAATGTGCTAATATGGTAAAGTTGACGTTCTTGAAAGTCGGAAGAAGTAGTTTTATGCTTCGACGTCCACATGCGCGTGCTATATTCCAAGATTCCTCGAAAGAAACACACAAAAGACTTTTGGAGAAGACATTTCGCCGCAGTAATGAAATTCTCCGCCATTGGATGGAAGTCCTCCCTTTCTCTCCTTTAAGGTTCTCCATTCCTCCTTCGCAGGAAATGAGAGGCTAAAATGACATAAAAATTCCTCGCCTCGCTTATTGCTGAAATTCCTAGAGTATCAATCATGAGCCGTATTTGACTGAGGGCGACGAATCAATTCCTATCCATGGACCTTAAACGAAAACGTCTTTTTAAGGATTTGAGTATGCATTTCATTAAAGTCTTTGCAACATTTCCATTCGCGAGACACTTATCCTGAGTTCATCATTGTTTCACGAAAGATGATCGAGTAATATAATCCCCATTTACTATAACTGACTCTGCATATTTGGCGTAAGCAATATCATTATGAAATGAATACATTAAAGGTTCCTCACCCCTTATTATTCCAATCGCTTACGGGGTCGGCTGATGATAACTGTGATTGTGATAATATGATGATTAAATAGGTGTGGTACTAATATTCAGGGCTTCACCCATTAGCCCCTCGTGCAGACATCCCGTGTCGAAATATTTGGGCTGCCACCGGAATCGAATCCGGGACCACCTCCACCGAAGGCGCTTCCGCCGATGGGCTTTCTCATAACTTTGCGTAATAAACTCAGCGATCAAAACTATTTCGTTTTCGGTCTCGTATATCACGTCTAAAAATTGAATTGAAAATATTCCTTTTAAGTTCACTTGGCTACTTAATTCATTTCCCAAAGTAAAATTTCGATATTGAACCATTTGAAATTTTAAATACGTCACTCAAGTGTGGCCTGATTGTTTCGCTTTCAGCATAATACGGACAATTGATACATATGGCCTTTCAATGAAAATAGGTTCCCTCCGTTGTACTAGGCGAAGCGGGAAACCTATGGAATAATACGTAAAATGCAAGCAGCATTAAAAATAGCGGAAATTTTCATGACAAATTTACGCAGATCAGCAGATGTACAAAATATATTTATTAATACAATCGATATGATATCTGGATGCACACTAGAAATAACCTTGAAGAGGTTCTTCTTAAGAAAAGCCATCCGTTTTGCAAATCGTCATCAAATGATGCTGCACAAAGACCATACACATTCCTCAGTGTGAGCTGAAGATATCTGATTAAATTATATGGTGCTTAATTGTGGACTTGATCAAGCCATATTTTGTCGATTATGTTTTATCATGATTCCGGAAATGGGCTGAATTTCCAATCCCGGGACCCCATCATTGTTAAAGTTATACGAAAATCCAGTAAAATGTTATATTATGTAGTACGTACTTTTATTACTAAATATTTTACTCAACTCACATTCGAACGAAAGGCTATTTTGTGTTTTGTTGTATCCATATTTATTTCTCCTGTCAGAATACATCGAAAAGTACTTATTTTCGAACGTTTTTTACTGTTTCATAAACGCAGATTTATTATATTGGCTGACAATGAATGAATATGCAGATTTAGCCTCTGTTGAAACACAGTTTCTATATATAAACACCCGTTTGCAAGTCATTTGCTGGGCCTTCGCTAGCCTAAAGTCATTCAGTATCATTTACAACTTTCACTCGTAGGAATTGGTTACACGTCAGTAGTGGACTCAAACGTTTCTGTATAAAGTTTCTCAGCAAACAATGAGCAAGGCACATTCTCGAAAGATAACTACATTAGAGTGGATTCTGGAGATATTTTGTAAACCTTCGCTTTCAATATGATCATGGTGCCAACGGAATTCTCCACAAAAGAAAATGAAAATCCTCGTTGCTTGTCCTTTCACTGAGTGAAATCCAAAAGGGAGTTTCTCGTAAGTGAGTTTCGAAATAAATGAGAAGAGAGAAATTAAATTATTTGTGATTAATTTCAAGTTTTAGCACATTCAGTGAACAATTATAGAACGTAGTCGCTCCATTTTTTCTGAAAGAATATATCAAGAAGTGACAGGAGGCATTACCTTTGTAATTCTAAACTTTAAAAGAAAATCTTGGAGTATCATTTGGTTTCAGAACCCTAATTAATCGACATTTAGTCGAATCCAGTAACTAGGCCTCGACTTTGTGGTAGTCTTACATAATGAATATATATAGAAAAACACTTCTACACTATAACACAAAAGGTTTTTATTTCACGACCATAGTTTCAACCCGTTCGGTCATCATCAGGTGACGAAATAGGTAGTTGGGTCATCATCAGGTGATGATGGGAGGACCTAACGGGTTGAAACCATGGTCGTGAAATAAAAACCTTTTGTGGTATAGTGTAGAAGTGTTTTTCTATATATATTCACGACATCTAGTAGTTAAATAGAATTCTATCAAATTCAAAGATCTGGAGTGTTGCATCAAACTTGAGGAATTTATCGATAACCAGTTGCTTAAATTTCGGAATTTTTCCATACTGCTCTTCAAATGGAATATTCGCAAACCATCGAACTGTAAAATTCACGAAATTTGAATAATAAATTTGATAATTTCAGCAGGCATTTACCTACAGGCACGACTTAAATACACTACTGTCTAGCAAAAGCGGTACATCATGTTTGTCAACTCTACAAAGCCTAATAGTGATAATTAGCTAATAATTTTCAAAAGATGGATGGATATTGATGGGAATAGCTATGTCTATTCTGTTGAAATGTCTCTGCAATTTTGCACAGTCTCAGCTGTTACTCTTTGGTTGTCCGCTAGCTCGTTGACTCATTAGAGGCATATATTGCGACCTTGAGTGTGCATTGAGGATGGCAGTTTCGTGATAGCTTCTTTGACCAATCATATGGCACTTTCGGAGCAATGAATGGCAACCCCGTCGGCCTATTTTTACTGTCGGATACTCCTCGGGGTGGAGCAGATTTTAATAATCAAAACGCTTAGAGATGCGTCGAATTCATTTTCCGTCAAAATGGTTTCATGGGAATGGAATCCACTGAGGGAAGGAGAGCGATTTCGCCGCGTTATGAACAGTATCTCACACGTGCTAGTGCGTCAAATTGCAGCATTAACTTCCCTTTCCACTCGTTTCCATAAGAGGACCACATTCGGAGGCTGCCAATGGGGCGAGCAGGAATTTATGCTCCAAAGTGTTTGGGGTCATTTTATTACGCACCCCTACGAACCCTGCCACCACCTTAACGTCCCCTTGCCTCACCACTCAAGCATTTATATACATTTATGCCTTCCGCGGGGAAGATTTCAAAATGGTTTTATTATGATATCTCCGCGGAATATAGTTTCTCATTTAGTGGTGTGAGAGGGAAACGGACGAGGATGTGGTTTTATGCGAAGTGTGTGACTCCGCGTAGTAGTCACGTTTTGGCAGGAAGAGAGAAAGGTCGTTGGAGAGGCCGTATTATGGGCTCGTATATGAGGAAAAAGATGGGCTAAGGAGAGGAAAAGTGGAGGAGGAGCATTTAATAGGGATAGTCCGGCGCGGAATGGATCCTTTCAGGTGGAGGAGAGGTCATTCTCAAAGGGTGAAGCTGTTTTACGTAGTGATCGTGAATAGCGCTATCTAAATCTCGATATCTTGAACAGCTGAAACTAGTTAATGAAAATAAAAGTCACGAGCGTTCCCGTGTCCTAATAGTTACTAAAAACTAACATTTCCAATCCTTTCTAGGACACTTCTAGGAGAAAGTATGACTTTCGAGATTCTATTGTAATATCAGAAATATTTGCTAATGAGTTCCGAGTTGAGTCACGTGAAGTATTCCGAATTTTCGGGAAATTTTTCTCACCATACCCACGATATGCACTTGTAACTATTTCATTAACACAGCTAATATTAGGTATATTATATAGTGTGTCACAGGTAATATTATATATAGTGTGTCATAGAGATCTCGAAAATTAATATCAAAGAGATTCTTAAAGATTTTATAGAGTTTAGGAGGTTTCCAGTTGTGAAGCAAATTAAGAAACTTCCACATTTCAGAGAATTTGTTTTAAGCGACTCAAACTGAAAATGCATGAACGTCATAAGAACACTAGATTCAATGTACCTGCGTCATTAGCATTATACACTAGCGGAAATAATCGCCAAAAATAAAAATTTGAGGATATTACAAATTTTGTTATTTTTCTAAATAATTGCTTTCCACGAAGTCACGCCGAATTGTGTTGAATTAATTTTCAGTTACTGTTACCTAGGCAGTGCTTTCCAACCTTTCTTTTTGTGCGGCACACTAACGCATTAAATGAAAGTTTGCAGAAGCCCAAAGCATAAAATTGTTAGCTTCAGGAAGAATGCATATTATCAAAGAAGCCAAAGTTATGTCTAGAATTGAAATTTTTAATACAACCGCTTCGAAATCCCATTAAAAATAAGAAGCAAAAGATACGTATGGTCATGATCACTCTTACTATATAAACCACTTAACAAGAAAATAACAATTCTGGTTCCGCAGCGGTTCCAAATCAATATGAAAATCGGTTCGTTACTATCTATTAGATGGTGAACATGATCGAGTTGCGTGGCTCACACTACCGCAAACTCAAACCTTAACTTCTTGGCATTAAATTATTGCCGATGAAATTAAACTACATTCATATTAAGAAATCAAATTTTCCGTTCTAGATTAAAGAAAATGAGTCTATTTGTGATTCGTTGAACTGGAGCTATTATTGAATAAATTACTCTGAAGACAAACCGGAAAGCAAATCGATTCTTATCAGTCGCACATGCTTCAACATTTGTCAAGTCTTTCCATCAAAAGTTCTTCCCAATTGTATGTGTTTGATCTTTTCTACAAAACTCTGATCAGCGCCCGTCTCCTGGGAAAAGCGGTTTGAAAAAATCGCAATATTTTCCATATGAAATATTTTACAATCAGTATGAATCAGAAATAAATAATGAAGTTATAACCGAGAAGCTAAAAGCATTGTAACAGGAACAAAGAGAATATATACTGGAAACAGCAGGAAATTTCATAATCGGCAGAGATGAAAAAGAAGAGAAAAGAATTATGAAAAACGCCGAAAGCAGCTCGTTAACTTCTCTTTGGAGACATTTTAGACAAAAGAGATAAAGGAAGGCGTTTATTGGAAGGGAGACTGAGGAAGGGCATTAAAGGGGTGAATTCCTCGCGTTCCAAGTCGCCACCCCTCGTGCCTTAATGAAGAACTCAGCTTCACTCATTTGTCACTTATTATATCCCATTTGGAAGCTCTTCCATGCGTCCGGCCAAGCAAATCTCCCATCTTTTCAATCCCCCGAATTTGGGGCTTTATCATTCTTTCGAAATATTTCGTCGTTTTATTAATTTGAGGGATTTTTCCACAATAAAAAGAGAGAAAAATACGGCGAGAAGATCGATTAAAACTTTAAGGTGCCTCGGAAAACTGTCATCAAAATACGGAGATGGTTTACCTGAAGTGTGCGTATATCTCATCTCATTGTTATGTCTAGGGAAAGTGAATGGCGGAGTCAAACGTTATGACTTCTGCTAATTTGAGGGGTTTTATCTAGTCCGGAGAAATGCTGCAGTGGTAGATAATACTGGATGGTCGTAAAAAAATTTCGTGCTAAATTTAGAGGATTAAAAAGGCATGATAGTTAAAAATAGTTTATGAAATGTCAGAAAATTTAAATAATATACTTTTAATTTAAATTTTTCCAGTTTTATTACCGCTACATGAACACAAGATGAAACTTTTCGATAGAAAATTAACTCAGCCTCTTTAATTGAGAATCCTACAGAAATATTTTGGTTATACAGACTTCCGATTGAGCAAATATGTAAAAGTGAAGCCCAGAGTCATTTATTAATTAAGTAATTCAGAAAGACATTTCTGTAAGAATTGCCAATATAAGTTAATAAATGCGGGTTATCATTCCCTTAAAAATGTGAGCCCTGAATTCCGTCTAGGAAGATATTTACTTCTATCTACTTCTACATATTTACCTTTCTGTTTAATACAGCCCAAAAAGCCAAGAGGAGCGTAAGATAAATGATTCCATTCCATCACAAGCATATCAGTTGCATACTCACTCTGTTTCAAAACTTTAAAAATATCACGATTAAAATCGGTAACAGGCGGTCTCATTTAAAAGGAAAGATTTTACTCAGAAGTAGCATATGCTTCCAGCCATAAACTCACAAGAAATCGTAAAACCTAGATCTACTTATTGCAAGCGTTAGGGATTGAACCGACTCACTTTACGTTTAACTGTGTTATTGTCACGCACAGTTCCAGGATAGAGGTAAATGTGTCTTTCATTTACTATATTCTAAGTTATTAAAATGCCTGTGATAATATGACACCTACTAATACGTGACTTTACTAATTAGTGACTTTTATTTTGGTCGCTCCTACTTGAACGGAAATATTCATAGGGTTTTCCATAGAGTCCTTGCGCTGCTCTTGGATGCGGCCTATTTCCGCTTAGAGTGTTCTGGCTCAGTGAGAAAAGCTAAAACAAAATACCTCACTCCTCACCTTGCGTAGTCGGCTCATCCCTTTACAAAGCCTGTCGTGCCCAATGATGGAGGGGATGAGGATCCAATCAGCCTTCGGACTGACGAGTCCACGCACAGAGAGAGTGGTGGAGAATTTCCGCCTGAACTCTCTCAACTGATCGTAGGATGATAACTAGGACACTCAGAATTGGTCGAAGGTGGAGTGCACAGCTCTAGTGACATCAAAAGGCGTGTGAAATGATGAATATGTGGACATGTTCTCTATCCATTGAGCTCAGTCTGATATTGCCCACCCCCGCCATAACTGCAAGAGCCTTTCCCTTCAGCGCATCTTCATTCCCACGCACCCCCTCAGCACCTTCTTAATCGCTTCTTTCATTCTTCAGCACTTCGATACTTCCCTCCATCACACTCACCGACTGGGAATTCCAATAACGACCTCTCTCTCCCCTTCGAGACTCCTCCTTACGTACTCTTTGAATCATTCCTCATACTCGCTGCTATTTCCTCTGCACTTTTCGCCCTCATACCGCGCGATTCTTTCCCATTTCCTGCGACTGTCTTTTTCCACGGCGATCATTTTCACCCATATTTACGCGCGAACCATATAGGTTCCTGATATAAGCTTACAAATCAGGACGTACTGCAAAAAATATTAATTGATGAATCTCAAGGATAATAATTTAATCGAAATAATCTATTTAGCGCACTATTATTCCCCTTCTCTGAATAATAGTTTAGCTATTGCACCTATATGTTTTTCAATTTTAACCTCTAATAGCTGACGACATTCTATGAACGGCCTGTCGTATTAGTACCAGTACATGATACAAGATAATCATTAACTGCAGGAATATCATCATACATATACGATTTTCATTATAGCTATTCATGTCATTGTGTTCGTAACTTCAGTTATTTTAAAATTTAATGCAATCGAGAAACTTCAATCAGACCTCACGTTTACTTACACGGTCTCGTGAAAGAGAAATCACATTATCCATTGTATATGTCTATGTGAGTACCCTGCAAACCGCCTTTCGGTGTGTGGCAGGGGGTGCATGCACCATGACTCTATTTACTTAATCGATTATTTTATTTATTATCGTTCGCGGAAAAATGAGTTCTTGAATCTATTGGTTCTGGCATCTATTTCCCTGATCTTTCTCGCATTATCGGAACGGCCTATGTAGCATGGTGAACGCATTATATCTGCTACATCATCTCTGAACGTGATTTCTCTGAATGTATCCAGTAAATTGATCCTTTGTTGAAATCTTCTAACTTCCAAAGATTCCCAATTTTGCGTCCTGGAGCATCTGAGTGACGCTCACTGATTTATCGTAGCGATTCTTCGCAAAACGAATCGCCTTTCGCTACACCTTTTCTAATTCTTTAATACAACACTTATCGGCAGGGTCCCATACACTACACGCATACTCAAGATCCATTGGCTGTGTAGTTGGAACTCCCAACAAGGATTTAATGATACGAATGAAATATTAAGTTTGTTTCATTATCTTAGTAGAGCTGTACAAATTGTTGCTAAGCTCAATCTTTTCTTTGTGTATCACTTTTAAAAGGAAAATCAAGTTTTCTTTGTTGAGCAAGACAATTCTTATCTCTCACATGTTACTATCGGTTAAGCAAATACTTCACAAGCATTTGATGATGATGAAAGAAAAAAGGGATAATAAATCTAATTTGATAATGACGAGTATATATCGATTTCGATCAATAATATCGATAAATTGTCAATTTTACAGTTACAACGAAAAAATCAGTATCCCGGGAATGTAACACAAATAACGGCAAATCTAACCCAGATATTCATATCCCCAAAACCTTGAAGTCCTTTACTAAGTTAATTATCCGAGAATTTCTCAAAATTCTAGCACTGAAAATTTCGATTTTATCCATTAGAAAAAGATAAGCTCGAATCAAGATATGCATGCACCGAAGTAATTCACGATAACGTCAATAAAGATATAAAGTATGATACCCTACGACGGACTTACTTCTTAACTATTTACATCATTAAGCTCCAGGATAGCCAAGTGGGCTGCGCGTTCGCCTTTGGTGGAAGCGGTTCAAAGTGTAGAGGACCCCCTGCCACACGCCGAAAGGCGGCTTGTAGGGTATTGATGTAGATGTAGACTGGCAGGTGCGAATTAACCTTAGATATCGAAGCATTTTCAACAACACTATTACAATGCCCCCTATAACGAGAACAGAACGTGATATTCTAGTGGGGAGAAAGACATTTTGCAGCCCCGACAGACGTATTTTTCCTTGTAGAGTACTCGATAGATACAGAATAAAACTGAATTACTGGAAAAGATCTAAAACGTTTCAGAAAATTTCCAAAATCATACTCAGTCTAAAATGCTGTTGATGTCTAAGGTTTTACATGTCTCGATAAGATCATCATCGTCATGGTGATGGTTTCATTCGGAGTTTGTCATTGGCCTCTTAGAAGCTCGATTGCCAAAGCAATCATTCGAGTTTTTTGTCTCGCTTTGTGCAATCGAGCGAATCAGAGTTTGAAGTCGCTGTCTTGGAGGCCTCTTTCCTTTAACGCTGTACCACTGAAGAGACAGACATTATTGATTCATCTTTCAACTGACTCAGTTTAAAAATTCAATTTTAACTTCAACCACAAGGATATTAATTCGCTTCCTTTTCGTAAACCATTATTCGCCTGAGATATACAAATGCCTATTCATACATCCGCCTTTGCAGATTTTCCTCCTGCCCTTTCCATAAAAATGAAAAATTTTGTTGTGACTACATGCATCACTACTTGCCTCCTTGCCTCCCTCCTATAAAAGCATTCCCTTAATAGAGTGGAATTGAGTCGGCATTAAACTAAAGTTAGTTTAGTGCTTAAAACACCTGCCTGGAAAGTGGGAGATCTGAGTTGGAGTCTCAGCCATAATAATTTTACTTTATTAGATAAAAAAAAGAATACTGATCTTTTTTCTCTTTCAGGCATTGGTCCTTAAAATGAGTTTTGAGTTGCATGGTATCAAAACGTTTGTGTTTAATATTGTAGCTTCCTCTCGTAGTAAAATCCTACACTTGAAGGTATGCACATCGTGAAATCCACAAGTAGTGAAATCATTAGACGCCAAAAAGTGATTCTTAAGTTAATGATTCTAAAAAATATAAAACATAGGGAAACTTCCATAATTATGGTTCGTAATTTCGATTGGAAAAAGTTTTTCTTTAAATTTCTATAGTAATAGATGTAAACCGATTTGACTTTCTGTCGTAAGACATTTATGCCATTAATAAAAAACCACATTGTTAGTGACTGATACAAAGATAAATATTCTTGTTTATTCAATAATTACTTCGGGCGCATCAGACTAAAATATATTTTCGTGAAAAATTACCCATTTCTAAATAAGATGGAAGAAGAGAACGGCTAATTGCAGAGGCTAATAAAATCAAATATGCGGCGAATCTGAACGTGGACATTTTGATAAACAGATATGTAGTTATGATTTATGCTAGATATGTACAATAAGGGAAATTTTACTTAAATTTGCAAAGGTAGAAGTGTGCCCAAAAAAAACTAAGATTTAACGGAAGTAAGAGATGTTGGCGTAACTGGGACTCAACCAAACAACAACAACACAACCCACCTCTCCCACTTACCAAGCGAATAACTTAACCTCAGCGTCGTAACGAAATGATTGGTGCATCCACTAGTGGGCTCAAATCCCAACCATATCAACCATTTATCCCTGGGGATCCAGTTCAGTTCCATATGCCCAACGCCTCCAAGAAATTAGAACAACATCACAGCACAGATACTAATCCGAACACAGCCTGGTGCCTCTTTGCAAAGAAAAGACATAATACTAAGGAGTAGCATCTCAGGCATCCTTCGACACATCCATCCCTCGTTAATCTTAGCAGGTCCTTCCCCTGTCATTCAACATTGAGTTTAGGCATAAAATTTAGGTACGGAGGCGCAATATGACTCGGTGCCGACGCAACCCAATTGATTTTGGATCAAATCCAATTCGCTTTAGTTCACAATGGAACCGTAGGCTTTGGCCAAAATATCCCATTGTCCACAAATTGCCTCGCTTTAATAATGTCGAAGGAAACAGCCGAATATTTCCCATGTCGCCGATGGGTCGGATGACAAAGCGGGAAGAGAGGCACAATTTCACACTATCGACGAGAGGTGTTCATGTAGAGACAAAGAGACACTGACAATGGAAAGGGAGATGGTGGGGCTTTTGGAGACAGGGTGCGAAACAACAGGGAGTCTCTCGACACAAGGGGAGGTTGAGTGCGAAAGGTCTCCTATTATGAGCTGCTGAGTTATAACTCTTCAAAATTGACTTTATTGCCTCGGATGCGTATCCTTCTTGCGCCCTCCGCCATTCATCCGTTTCGCCTCACCCGCAGGCACGAAACCGCCGTGAAATTCCCCGCGTCGGCGGCGAAGGATGTTTTTGAAGGGGTGCCGAAGAGAATTTATACTTGGGAGGGGAGGCTGATGGGTATTTGAAGATGGGAGCGGTGATTATTAACTGTCGTATCCGACAGTAGGGGCGCCAGTGGCGGGTGCAGCGTTGCAGAACAATGAGGCGTCGACCCTAATTAAATTGTCGTCAATGGAGCGGAGGGCTTTGGAATCTGCTATTATGTCCCAATGAAGTATGCCTCCGATAGGGCTTTTGAGCGCGAGTTTCGACGGGAGACACATGAGCCAAGAGTGGGGATGCGGTGGTGACTCCGTGTGGAAAGAGGCAATATTTTTGCGTGAAGAACGTTTCCGGACTGCACCCGCCATCACAATAGCTCGGATTTGGTAACTCGCTCGATGACAAAGGACGCTCGAATCGAGTTACCCGTCCCGAGTCCATGGAGACGATGGAAAACGGGATGTTTATTAATTTTTCGAACTTTTACGTGTCGACAGTAATGTGTGGAGTGTTTGGGATGTTATTTATCGCTTTCTCCGATTGTCACTCGCACTGCCAGCGATCGCATGTCATCGGACGAACAATGGAGAGGGATTTTTTTCGGAAAGCAAATGGAACACATGCGAATTATAACTCCGCCATTGTTCGATGAAACGTGTATTTGGACTGTTAAAACGAGACGCGAATTGTGCTTGCGGAAAACGTGAATATAAATCGAACACGGCTAATATATTTCGTAGATAAATAATCTCTCCAAAATCGTGATAAAATGCGTAAGATTATGAATGAAAGTATTTCTCATTAGGTACGTTACGCAAGGTCGATTACTTTTACAGCATTATTCTGTTTTATCGCCTTACCTCATCTTTTCGGGACGCAAAATTTTATCTATCCTCAAGTTTACTTTCCTGTTTTCATCAGATAAATATAATTGCAGCAAAGATGTTAATGTAAAGTAAAAGTATTTAATATATCAAATTTAAACAGAAATAATTTTGTAAAAGTTAAACATAAGTTAAAGATATGAGAAGTGAAAGATTAAGTATTAATTTTACATCTTATTCTTCTATCTCCCTGAATTGTTTCATGCCCTTAGTTTCTATTTCAATTCATAAAACAAAAGGTAATATCATATAATGACCAATAAAACTTGAGAAATTGAGAGAATGAAAGTTCACCTTAGGTAAAGATTTAACCTTTCCTCTTATTTCATCGATTGCATTAAATTATGATGATAACAGTTATTTCGTTCAACAATTATTTTTTCTGCAGAAATGATAATCGTTTTCATTTAAGTTTTTGACTTTCCTAGCAATGAAAAACGTTATAAGTTAATTTCGACAATAAGGTAACTTTGCATTGATTTGTCTTAAACGGTCGACGTAAATGCCCGAGTTGGAGTACCTGTAAACTACTAGGAACGGCTGAAAAGTATATTACATTAAGATATAGTTATCGATGCAGCCAGCACTCTATGGAATTCCGCTATAAAAAGGCACTGACACACGTGGAATCTTCACTGTTTCACTCCCTTGTTATAAATCACATTAGCTCATGAATTGTAAATGGATATCTTTATCGATAATTAGATAGGATTAAAAGTACGATTTATTACCTAAGAACGCTTGTGTTTAATTTCCAACATAGCAACCATTCACAACCACACACGACTTCTGAAAGTGAGCCAGTTATACCACCGAAAGGAATTCCGAGGATCTCCATCTTATGATGGGCTGTCCTTCATCACTTCTGCGGTGAATTGGATAATCTTTACCTCTCAATTAATTTTTTGAATCAAGCAAAAGAATTGGAAGTCAAGTATGACGAGTGTGGTTGGTGAGGAAAGAGTTGAAATTCCAATCCCAAAGTTCGTCGGCGATAACGTGAGTTTCGTGTCGATAAGAGTTCTTGTACAGAAGATTTTTAGGCTCTTAAGATTTGTAAAAAGGGGTTCCACGTCCACTAAGGTGTTCCGTGTGCTCTTCTCTTAGTGATATTTCGATTCAATTCGTTCGTCTTCTTGATTAATTCGATAAACGTATCGTTGCTTGTATTTAGCTAGAGGGCCGGTTGGAATTCCATAACCTCTCTATAATTAACTACCAACAGCTGAGAGAGGGGATTAAGCCTTACTAGGCAAGATGAGGAATGAGTTAGTTTGCCCTTGCTTCCTCTCCTAATCAGAATATAAACGGAATAAGCACAAGCAAGCGAAACACAATGAATCTACGAGTAATACTTTTGCAGCATTTCCTGTAATGAAAGACGGTTGAAAATATTTCACTCATCAAGATATGGATATTATTATTCGCTTCGATTCGGGTTGAGTCATATTCCGACATTCGACCTTTTCTTCTTTTCTTATAATTGACTCGGGATAGTTACATTATTCGTTGATTACGTCAATGGAAAATAAAATGGATAATATTCCTCTATAAATACCAGGCGATTAGAATTTTCATCGCCTCACCGAGGTCCACAACGAATTTCTAGAAGAAACTGTAGATGAAAGGATAATCGAATAATCAAATCATCGAACGAGATATTCCTCATTTATTGCAATGCAAACATAGAAAATGGATTCGTGGGTTATGGAATAGCGAATGGACGAGTCGTTATTCCGCGAACAGTTTAAAACTCCATTAAATGGCGATACATGGCGGTAACCTACTCGAACGAGGATATCCCGGATGAAGTGTTGGAAGGGGTAATTCGAGGTTTGGGAGAGAGATAGAGGAAAGTTAAACTGAAAGAGAGAATTAGCGCAGCAATTCGGATTGAGACTGAGAGGGGGTTTTGGGGGGGATTAGCGGGGTGTGGCGAAGGGGGAGGAGTGTCGGGGGTGGAGGAGGAATCGAGATTAAGCTGGCAGAGGGAGGGGTGGATGTGTGGGTGGGGAGGATGGGTTCGCACGCAAACTAACACTGCCCCCGGAGGAGAAGGGGCAACTCAAATTGACTGGAGGCAATTAGGGTGGCCATTCCAAGTCAAGTATCCTTCCTATTCAATTCCTCCACCCTTAATCCACTCCACATTTATGGCTAAAGGAATACGCGGAGAGAAATTATATCGTCCGAGAATAAATCGAAGGTGCTGCCCCCACTCCGCCCCCATTTCGTGCTCCTCGAGCCAAAAATTATTTTCCGAATATTTTCCCCTTTTCCGTTCCGTATTAAAAATATCTTTGGATTTTTTCGCCCTCAAACCGTCGGTGGTTTTTTATTCTCTCTCCCACTTACGGCTCCCTCTCCGGAGTTGGTCAGTAATCAGGCAATTGTTAGTGTGAGCGGCCACGGAAAGTATTCTAGCCTTTTATGCCTCTGGATGTGTACGCTTCCCCACGATCCACTCCAAGCGATCCTCTCTTCCCCCCTACGCCCCTTTATTCGCCCCCGCACCTTTCCTGCCTCCTCCGACCTAATCCTCTACCAATCGCACGCTTTCCTCTCAACATAACCACAGTTTATTCCAGGAAAGTTTGTTGCGAAAAATCCGCGAGTGCTCCTCTCCGAGGAAATAACGTAATTTCAGGAAGATCGGGTCAAATAGGAAGCCACGATGTGGTGCTTAACTTTAATGTAAAATACTCTAATTATGGTAATGTCAATACAAATCTTTGGACCTGAAAGTTCAATGACCAATGCGCGCAATGTGCGTGCAATATTGAGACGACATTTGCACGTTCATATAAATTTAAATGCTTAGAAAAAATTTGAAACTGTAACGAATGTAACTGTTAGTTTTATTATAGACGAAAAAAAGTTTTGGAGAATATTTTAATAACATTAATGAATAGGAAATTAAAGACAAATATAGCGATTTGTAAACATAATCTGCCAATTCACTTTTTTAATTCGTTGTCAACTCATTCTGTGATAAACATATATGCTATTTCAAAAACTGTAACATACTGCAACTGCCATACTTGGGAATAAATTGGAGAGGAGGACAGCGAGGGATATTTACATATCTGTGTATGAATTATGAACTCTATTTAAACAAATAAAATAGGAAAAGTGAATTATTATCTATAAAATACCATAAATAATGTCAAACAAAATCAATGAAAGGTTGAGTGTTACCTATGCATAATTTTCTTTAGGAATCTTCATTTAAGAGATCATTAAACAATAAAACTTGAACTTATAATTGTAATAAATCAATTCTTCTCTAAATTCAATAGTCTTCAATCGTTAGTTCCAAGCAATACGAACGACTTAAGAGTTTTGCTGCAATCCAAACAAGGGAATTCAATTCCATCCATGAGGAAGATATCAATAAACTCAACTGCTGAAATAAAAGTCAGAAACCCTTTGATTATCATGTAAAACATCGAAATTCGTATTCTATTTCTTAGCTGAAGGTCTCTTTTATGAAGACGTATCTGTTTGATTGGCTTCACAAGCAGCTTGTGATATATCTTAGTCAGAATGATGATGAAATGATGAAATAGTTAAGGTGAAAGATATTTATAAAAAATTACATAAAAAATTAATTAGAAAATTGCTCTAATAAGAACGCACATACTACTTTATTCTGAAGTAAAATATATTTCACATATATCGACACAAAAACATACGAAAGGGCTTTCAAAACTGATCGTTAGAAAATGTTTTGGCAAATACAGTCCCTGAGTCATTCTGATTGTTTGCAGAGGGCGGAAATCCGACAAGTACGCAATCTTGCCTTATTTAATAAGCGAACAAAATACAACAAAGCATTAAGAAGCATTCTGAGAAATTGCGCTGATTAACTAGGTTCCGTAGCATACTTGAAATAGATTTTGAAAATCACTAAAGAAAACGATTCGTTAAATTTGTTTTCAATTCCAATAGTTGTGACGTTACCTACAATTTTTTGTTTGACAACTTCGCAGAAATATTTAATCCACTAAAATATCAATTATGTTTCTATCTTTATCAAAAGAAAATATAATACTACTACCGATTCATTATATGGGAAAAGGATTTCTACAGAGCAATTCCTACGGTTCCAGCGTTAAGTCAAAAGATAGTGCCAAAAGAAACGGAATTGCTCTATGGCAATCAGCTATCGTTTAAATTATTCCTAAGGGGTTGAGAAGAAGCTGTGAAATGGAAAAACGTATAACTTAAAAGACGTTTTATTGTTTATACTTTTCCTTTTCCAAAATGTGCCTATTTTGTTGGAATAGACCCAACTAAAATTCCATTTAGACACCCGTTCTTCCGTTTAAGGAGAAAACCTATGCTATACCGAAGGAAAATATGGAGTGACCAACTCATTCAAGGAGAATGTGGAGTCGTTACAGGTTCTAAGGCCTAAAATATACGAAGAAAGAACAGCCCATGACCAGGAATAAATTTCAGCTTGAGTGAAAGGCGGATATCAAACGTGCGAGCGGAGTAAGAGAAGAAAGAAATGGAGAATAGAACAAAATAAAAGAAGAAAGAAGGAAAACGAGGAAGTTTACGGTTACGCTTGAGAAATCTAGGGATGCCGAGCGGTTTTTTGATGTGGCGTGGTGCAGTGTAGATGAGGTCAAGTGTCCAGGGAGCGTGGGCGGAGAGGCAAGCATAGAAGGCAACACGAGAGGCTGTGACCACTTCAATTTTGTTTTCAAATTGTGGCTTCGAAATGAGATGTTATTTGAATAGACTGGGAAGAGGCTCGAGCCATGAATGAGAAATGCGATAAAAGGACATTAGCGACTGCCTCACTCCTCTCCTTCCATTTATCCCTTCTCTCTCTTTCCCTTCTTCTCTTTTTCTTGATTCTCTGCCATCTCTCCTTTCATTCTACAGTCTTTTCTTTAGGTTACACAATTGCATCTCGGTTTTCTCTCGTTCTTCTTCCTTTCTCTTCTTTCAAGCTGCTTCGTCGTCCGTTTAACACATTTTATATAGTCCTTTCCACGGTTATGGAACAATTAGCATTGTCTCTATCGATAATTTTTCTCTTACTGTACCAGTTACCAGCCGTAATATTTACAGATGTAGCGTCTAAGTGTGTGCATAACTGCTACTCACAGATCGTGCCTTTCTTTCGATGAATTGAGAAACAGGAATATGGCTATGGCATGGGATGACAAGGGCATTGAGGCAAGAGTGCCATATTTGATAAACGTGATGGAATTACGTGCCTATGTGGTGCCAAACCACTAAGATACCGATATAATCTGCTATATTATGTCAAAGATGTGATTATAATGTTGTAATAGATGTTAATTATCATTAATAATAAATAGAATCCACATTTATTTACCCCAGGGTTTCATTTTTAAGTGAGGAATACATAATAATATTGGTGCTGTCGGGCTCCCGGATAGCCAAGTGGGCAACGCGTTCGACTTCGATGAAAGCGGTCCCGGGTCCGATTCCCGGTGGGAACCCTACGCGCGAAATGACCAAAGCAGTCGAAGCACTTTTAACAATACTACTACTACTAAGTGCTGTCAGAGTTCCGCGTGCTAAAAAATTCTCTCGCGTGCCAGTTTGGGCACGCCTGTCATAGGTTCGCCGACTCTGGGATATGGAAATCATACGAATATTAGGATATGAAAGCTTGCCGAGGGGGAGGTAGCGAATTAACACAATTCCCTCATGAACTCACCTCCAGTTATTATTTAACTTTCATTTTGTCGTAAAGACAGGGTGATCGTGAAATTTTTCATAACCTGGTTATAATACAATCCTAAGTAGATTGCAAGGGTTATAAAGTCAACAAGGAAGGCGATCGCCCCTTCGCCCTCCTTCCCCTCCCCCAGTCTGCCAAAGAGGGATATCGGATGCCCCTTAAGCGAAGAAAATTTCACCACCCCTCGGAATACACCATTGTTTCCCAGAACTTTAACGAAATCTAGTATTCTAGTATGTCTTACAATTAGCGTAGACAATTTGCAAGGTTCGTCCAATGGTAATACCGGCTCAGTATAATTAAAAAAATATGTTCAACATGGCCTCTTGCGACTGTTATCAACTCTGTCTTATTATCACACACTTCTGTTCGATATCCTGCTTATCTCACGCATTTACTTATTTTTTCGAGTTAATTGGGTTAATTCAGTAATTATTTATTCTTCATCATACTTTTCTTTTTCGTTCATTTCTATATTTATATTTAGGTAGCTAGCCATGTGTCTTCATACTGAGGTGTACTGATATTTGTATAGCTGATAAGATCTTTTCACCGTTAATGTCATTTCTAGGCGAGAGGCTTAATATCATTTTCGTATCAATATGGATTACTCTCATCTACGCTGATGGTATAATTTATGGCTCTCTTTGGTTGGTATTTGGTGGTAGTTTATTTTTGCAAATGCTTAGATGCTTGCTCCACCATGTCATAAAGTTGAGTGGTCGTACAGCGGCGAAAAGTCACATTGTAATCATTCGCATTCAATCAGACAGAAACTCTCAAACGAAACCACCAGTAATCGAAAATCTGCAAAGCTACTATTTTAAAGGATTTGAACGTTATACGAGATTCCTTGGGTTAGCAGTCTGTATGGGAAATTATTAAGTCATTGATACAGAAGAAAGAGTATTTTCTATCACTTTTAGTAATTATGTCTTAAAAATCCCGATAAACTGACGAACTAAAACTAAACTGCAAGAGACATTAAGTGTCTGATTGTATCATTTAACCCGAATTTAGCTGATCGAAATCCCGAAAGTGGGAAATGAGGCTTACCAGGCAAATGAGGAGTGAGGTATTCTTCCATTTTTTTTCGCTGAATTAGATCACTAGTCTTTTATTAAGAAGAACTAATCCGTTTAAACGAAGCATAATGACCCTATGAATAACAGTTTTTACTGCATTCAATAAGGAGTGACCAACTTATGAACAAAAGAAAGAATGGACATACGGTGCAGGAAAAATGTACGACAAATCGATTATTTCTACGACATGACATTAAAAGACGTAAAGGCATTCTGAATGCGTCATATATCTATGGACTTCTCCATTGGCGTCTTTTTGCGCGTATTCGTGGGTACACTTTTCTGAGAATCGCTGAAGAAATGCTTTTTCTCATACAGAAAATCCGAGCAGCCACAGTTTTATTCCTCCTTATTTCTGCTTCTTCTTGACTTCCTGTTTAATCTTCTCGTCCTCTTCGACCAGGTCGTTCTATTCTCTTCCTTTATTCCCTCCGAGCTTCGGTGGCTCCCCCTCATATATCTCTGTTCCTTCTCAGTTTAAAATCCACTCTTCTTATCTCCGAGATGTTATACATATAAATCTTTCACATTAAATGTTTATTGATGGAGTCCTCCTCCACACCAGAAATCGCATAAAAGCGAGGCACTTTGAGAAGGATTTTTTAAATCAAATCTAAATGTCTGTGGTTGCAACCGATGCCTTTTATTTCCTCGAATCCGCTCCCCGGTCGTACTTTTAATCGATGTCTACAATTCCATATCGTGAGTGGCCCACTTCATTGTTAATAAGCCATGGATGGAATTTTTTGCAAAGGCTCTAGTGGGTACATAAAAGGCAATCCAAGCGTCCAACTCATAGGCATCCTCGTATTTTTTATTCAGGAATGTTTCGGAAACTTGAAGCGAGTGTTTCCATGGCCGTTATTGATTCGCCGGATAGCAACGGAGAGAGCTACATAATTTTCCTCCGATAAGCGGAATAAAAATGGCGTGAATAAAAGAGGTCCGTTTTTCCAGCGCTTTCCTCTCTCTTTCATAGGCCGATGGGCAGAGGGTGAAAAAATGCTTCCTTTCTTCTCGTCTTTCTCTCCCTGCGCTGGTCATTCACGGGTGAAATGTTTTGCGAGCGCGTTCTCGTAACCCTCTCGCTCTTCACGCTGCTAATGATCGCTCAAAAACCTAGCAAAACTTATAAAAAAGTTTCATGCTAACTTTGACTGCAACCTTTCCCCGTTTAAATAAAGCGGGGGAAGGGATGGTCGAGAGATAAGCGGAGGAAAAAAAGACGAAAATGCGAACGGCGGCGCATTAAATATTTATTTCAATGTAACGTAGTCTCGCTGTATTGAACGAGCCCGCGTGCATTTATTTCCACCGCTCGTAAAAACATTTCCGCAACTCCGTCTTTTCTTTCTCCCGTTAGTTCTTTGTGCCCACGAAAGCCCCGCTGCAATCGTTTTGCCGGCAATTTGGTTTAAAAGTAAACAATTCTCCTGTGGAACATTTGGCCAAATGGGAGGGTAATTCCGACGTGAAATCGGTTGCCATTTGCAAGAAAAGTGATTTTTATCTCAATTGTGAGGGTATAATCTCGGCAAAATCTCGCTCGTTAATTCCGTTCAATTTTATCTAAATTCCGTGAACAGCCTCGAGTATATCTGGCTATTCTGTTGATGATAAAGTTAGTTTTTTTATCTCAGAAACTTCTCTAACCAAGTTCTTGAAAATTAAGATAGTATCGATTCAAAGCGCGACTGAATTATTCGATAATAAGTTAACCTTAGAAAATAAATTCACGGTGAATCTCTGGGAGAACACTCCCAGGTTAATAGCATAGTAATTCAATAGAATGACTTCCTACTCGTTTGAATGGGAAATATGAGAATTAAAAGTTATCATCAATAACCCATGATCTTTTACGCTAAAGAAATCCTAATACAATATATGTTTACGGGAAAATCCACGTCCCGAGACGTGTTGAGCACTCATTGTGTTAAAGCAGATAGAAAAAGTCCGTTTCTAAGTGGAGGTATAGATGGATGGAATGGTTCTCCAGTAGCAGTATTTGAGGCGAGGGAAGAGGTTTAAATTAAACGTCTCCAAACGTTATCATTATATCATTATTTAAAAGTGAACATTTCAACAATACATAAATACCCACATCTCAAACTATGCGGGGTTCTATGTTATCTTCTTACGATGTCATCGTGCAATGCAATTCACGGCCCACATTATTCCACTCGCAACTCCCTAAGGTTTTCATCTCTTTTAGTATTTATACGAAATTCTTTTTCAAATAGATGTCACTTTAACCTTATCGACTAATCCCATTGGAAACGACCTTTTCCGACACCGTTGGTGGGTGGTGTTGTCACCTTCTCGTAGAATTTTGTGTTCTTTGACATCCTTAATACCAAATTTTGTTATTTCAATCGAAGGAACGCATATCGAAAGCTGTAACTAAGAGGAAGTGAAGGTTCGAGGATGGAGTGCATTGATGAAGGATTTCGCGTGAGTGGGGGTATGTTCCTCCGAGGAGATGCGCGGAAATTTCCGCGCAGGTCGTTTACTACGCGGTTGGACTATAGTAGAGATAGAGACTACAACAGAGATAACAGACCTTTTGTGGCAAGAGTGCCGTATTATATAATGCAAATGTGTTGCCAAACCATAGAATGAGATGCGGATATTAGCAATTTTGTAATGTCAACTATGGGATTAAGATAAAGGTTGACGTGAAAAATCATTAATTTAGAAAAAGATAAAAGTAAAAGTCGTTTTAGGGAATAATTCTTTCCGTCGACGATACGCGACAACAATAAACTATAGAGGTAACTCGAACACTGTGTTTACAACCCCAAAAATCAGCTTGCAGTGTATTTATGTAGATGAAGATTAATAATGAACAGAATCCACATTTGTTTACTCTGTAGCTGTATTATGAGGGGAGAATACGTAACAAGGTTAGTGCTATCAGTATTCCGAGTGCCAAAAAAAATCTCTCGACTGCCACTTTGGGTACGCGTGATATAGGCTCGATCTTATTATTATAAGAATTAGATTTATTTAATTTATTACAAGAATTATAATTATTCTAGACTTTTTTCCGCAGAGAAGTTGACACCTTTGGTAATCATACTTCCAAAATACCGAAACTTTTCCTCATTTACCACAGGTTCTTCGTTTATCCAAGCAGCCAATGAATGTTATGCCCTAACTACCCTCATCGCCACCACCTACTGTAACAGCTAATAATGCATCAACGACAGAATGATGAAATATCCTTTTTGTTTTACTAAATTACGACCTTTCTTTATTTAATTTTAATTTCTTCCTTCCTCCAATCACCGTCTCGGATGCTCGTTCAAATAATCTCAACTCACAAAGCGCTACGCCCATTTCGAATGTGCACTCAGGTTGGCATACGACAAACGCCTCCCTCACATTCCCACCACCGCGAATATGGGTCCGAGAAATACTCCCACAATCCCCTGCGACTCGCGCCGGACGTCCGATCTCTTTCTGCTTTTTCAATCGCACTACCCAATGCCGCTCTATCCTGCCTTTATGCCTTCTTAAGATGAAAAGGTAGACGCCACTCTGATGAATGCAAATCTATATTTCAACAGAGAGGGGCTAATTCGAAAGAAATTTCCTTGGAAATAATCAGCGTCAGAGACGCAAATTAATTTATGAAAGTTTTTACGGATCACCCCTGAAAAGTATCTAATAAGAGACAAAATGCATAAAAATATCTCTAAAACATTCGTCATCATAAACATAGTGTTAGTTAGACATAACATGGATTAATATTAAAATGAGTCTTTTTCAACTGAACTTTATTTTCTTTGATTTACAACTAGAATCAGTCAAATATGTGATACTACGAGTACGGAGAGCCGGATTTACGTAAAAGAACAATCTAAAAAGTATGAGATGTCGTTGAAACACAGAAAAATATCACGAAAAGGTGGAAAAAATAGTTAAATCTAATGGTGAAATCGGTGAATAAGCAATAACCAGTTGATTTTCGAATTAATATCTTTCTAGGAAATATTATCTTTTACTAATGTCTAAAAGTTAAGCGTTTCTTTTTTACGTTCTGAACTCAGCTATCCTACTCGACAATTTTTAAGGTAGTAGTACTAGTACTGTAAAAAGTGCTTCGATATCTAAGGTCATTTCGCACCGGGAATCAAACCCAGGACCTCTTCCACCAAAGCCAAACGCGCAGCCCACTGGTAATCCGGGATCCCAATTTTTAAGGAATCCATATTTCCAATATGGATATCGCCATTATCCAACATTAATATAATTATTTATTCTCATCTTAACTACTGAGAATTATTCAGAAAGAAAGTACGTTCTGCCATATCATGGATGTAATCTTTTGATATAGAGCGTACATTTCCCTTAATTTATTCAGAATTGAATCTTTAAACTATCTGAAAACCTATTTTTAGCTCCTTTTCCTCATCTAAGATACTTTTATCCTCATTCTATATGTATCATTTATCAGATTGTTACATTATGCAAATGGTGTATTTTCTTTTGAAATGCATTTTTTTCTCAGAAGCAAGGCTCCTGCGAATATTTCTCTTGGTTGAATATCCTTTATCACGCAGCCTTCCCATATACATTCTCAGTAGGATAGTCTAATCTTAAATGCCTCCGAAGCGTACTCGGTTTCAAAAACCAATTATTTTCCGAGCCAGAAAGGTTTGCGATTCGACACAGAGGTGAAAGGGAGAAAAAAGCTCAGAAAAAGTTCCAATCGAACATAAAAATTCTGTTTTCGATTTGATGACGCACTTTTGCAGCTTCGACGGGGGTTTCATATTGCCAGTTTTGAATATTGTTCGGGACGAATGAGAAAAAAAAATCTGTAGCGTTGGGAGGCAAGGGGGTGCGGAGATAGGGAATTTTAATCAGAACAGAAAAGAATTAATACAGGCGCGGAAAAAATTCGCCTCACAAATAAAACAAAAACTTTTGCAGAATTTCAATTCACAGCGTACATTTTCATTGTTCTTTGCACAGCGTAAATATTCATCGCTTCGGATTCTATCGCGCACTTTTTATTTTTAGGACTCTTCTTTCCAAAACTATTTGCTCTTGTTTCCGTTAAATGAAATCCCCTCTCAGTTCTGAAATCGCAGAATAATTTCTAGGGGTATACGTTGAATTGCATTGACCATACTTTCTAAGACTCTCGAGCTAAATTTAATGCGCGTCGAAATGTAACGGGAGGGAATCGGGAAATATCAGTGTGAGACTGAAGAGAAAGTACATGATTACGTTTAATGATGCAACTCTATAGACCTTAATTATAAGTACGCCATTGCTTGCAGAGAACAAAAAACTATAAAATCCGATGAATAATTGAAGGAAGATCACTGAATTCAATTTTTTCCTGTTTGTAATTTAATTTTATCTTATATCACACCATCAGTGAGCCGCGAGTTATTTATTTATATACCAATGCCCCCACAAACATCTATTTAGTAGACCATAACAGTGGTGGGCTTCAAAGAATAACAAAGGACGAACACACACGACCATTCCCTAACCGGAAAAATCCGACTAACCGGGATTCGAACCCGGTTGGAGTGCTAACGCTAACCACTCCGCCACCGCGGCGTGGTTAGCGTTAGCACAAAACACCGACGAGGGTGGTTCGCGTTATGGCGGTTTATTATGAACATTCAATCAAAAAAATATTTATGTAACTAACAGAGCTGCCCGTTGATTGTAAGGTAAGATATAATAGTTTTTATGTGAATAAGTAAAACTAACATCTCACATCTTTGTTTATTTCTTTCCTCAAAGTGAAAATTATCCTTTTAACAGCATCATTATGCATTACACATCACTGTGCACTGCATTAAACTATTTGAAAATATTCTCAATTTTTCACAATTTCTCTTATCGTGCCAATAATAATGCTTTTACGTATCCTGCCAATAATAATATTCACTTCGTTCGAATGTTTAGCCATCAATCGTATAAAACTTGCTTTTCGTCTCTGAATTGAGGGAAATGAATACGTGCGATACTTAATTGTGTGAATTTTGTCGTTTTTCATACGAAAATGTGATACATACATTTTCTAGACTATAAAATCAATAATAGAAAACTCATATACTGCTAATTATAATTTACAGGGCAAGAAAGTAAAAACCACAATAGCGTTTGCCGTAAAGACGACGGCGTTTGAAACATGTAAATATTGATGTCATATTTGCGTATTTTATCCAACTTTGGGTCCTTGGATCCTATATCTGTAATTACAGTTTTATTCTAACTCATTTTTATGGGAAAACGATATATTTGGACAAACTGGAAATTTTTCTTATATGAACGCCTTGGCGCGTTTGGAATCGAGCCAGGAATTTTTCGGCTCGCGAAAAGTTGCTTGCTACCTACGCAGGGAACGTAATTTACGATATCCAAGCCCGACAGTTCTACTTTTGGTTTCTTCGAGTGGTGGGCAAACATACATATACTCAATTTTTATTGCATTCAATTAAAATAACAAACTTATATTTAAAAAGTGGTAATTTTCCCAAAGATTTCTATGGGAAGTATCCAGTTGCAGAATATAAATTTTTCATTTGAAATAATACTAAAAGTCATCAATATTTATCAATCTCAGAGAGAGCTCCATGCTGAGAGCTCTATGTGTGGCTGCGCAATACTCTTTGAGACGTAGCCTATTTCCAGCGCCCACTATTTGTTGAAACAATTGAAAGCCTTTAGATGTAGATTTCACAAATTTATTAATGATTTTGTATATTATGAATTGTATAGTGGAATGATATGATCCATTTCGTCATTTAAATTAAAAAAAAACAGTTTCGCAGAATTAGGTGTGGTGTTGCGGAAATCCATAATGGAAAGAAACTCAGAAAATGATAATTTTCCCAGATTTTTTTATTTAACAAAAGACAACACGCGGCCGGTTTGGATGAATTATCGCCATCGTTAAATAAAATCAGATGAAACGCAACTTAAAACTCTTTCCTGCCAATAGAGGTGCAGCTCCGTAAACTATGTGCCCACAGTAATTGGTAGTAGTATTAAAAGTGCTTCGACAGCTAAGGTCATTTCACATGTAGGGGGATCGAACCCGGGACCGCTTTCATTGAAGTGGAACGCGTTGCCCACTGGGCTATCCGGGAGCCCCGCCCACAGGAATCTTCTTGCCGCGCAAAGAGGAAATAAAGCACAGGAAACTATGATGATTGGTCTCATAATAATAGTAAAGTAGAAAACATAAAATTTTTAGCTTTGTGAAGGGACATTTGAAAGTGAAAATCTGTGGCAAAGAAGACGAAGGACAAACAAAAACTTGTATTAAGATACAACGTAAGACGGAATGAAAGTTTAGCTGTCTTAGGTTTACCATTCAGGCATCGATGCGGAATAAGGAATAAGAAAAGATCAATTGTTAATTCGGAATTTGATATAATAAATATTGGTTTAAATTGAAAATTTAAAGTTGCTTCGAACGTTTTTATGATTGATAAAAGAGTATGTGGAGCTTTGAATTACCAATTTGTGTGATCGGAAGGGACGAAGCAGAGGAGGAGAGTTAAATTGGTGTAAAAGGGGAGCGAGATGATAGACGGGAAAGAAGATCCTTAAGTGGTGTATCACTTACGAGTGGTTGGCAGCGGAAACTGATTGGGGAAGTGTATATATGCGGGGGTACAAAAGAGGGGAGTGTGTACAGTAGCGAAGAGGGTGCTCGCCTTGAAGAGGGTGCATCAGAGGGCGCAATAACTTGATCTGTTAAGGACGTCCCTTAATGACGTCTCTTGAAAGATAACTTTTTGGCTGCAGAGAAAACGGTAGAAAATGCTCGCATTGAACGCTCGATGGTTTATCGCTCCATTATGCGTGAAACGTACCGATATTCTCTGAGAAATGTCCAAAAGCCCCTCATTTACATTTGTGGAATCTTTAGCATAGCAAAGGAATAGTCATCGAATCTCATGCCAGATCACGATCATTACTAACTAAGGTTCAAAATTACGCATGACCTAGTAACCTAACACCCCATTGGTCGCATCTGTTCAATTATCATGGAAATGTAAAATGGTAAAAGTAAAGCCCTAGCTAGTGCATCGTACCGGAATTGAGTCGAAAATCGAAACGGAAAAAAATTATGTTATTTTTGCCGTATTGAAAACCGAACCCAAACCGAAGAAGTTTAAATTCCGGATCCCGAACCGAAACCTAAGGCACAATATATTCCGCTCCGATTTACGGCTCCCAACAATACTATTTTACTCGAGTTTAGCTGGAGGAAGGTTTACTAAACATGTGGAACTACGATTTGCAACTAAATATAACTAAGCTCTGTTCTTAATTTTGGTGTACTGTGATACGAATTTAAAAAGTTAGAAATAACACAACAAACGCCAGAAGGATTTAATTTTAGAATGATTGGGGCGAAAAATTACGGTTCCAAGCGGACCAACGTTGGCGGTCGGAGCGAAACCAAAATTGAGCTGATATTTGTTTGTTCGTTGAGCCGAAGCGAAACCCGGAACGACTAATATCTCCGTTCGATGCCCTAGTCCTAGCGCATCCTCCCTTAGAGAGGACCAGGCAGCGTGGGTGACACGTGATCAGCGCATTGAATCCCACGCCGCACGATTTGGCTCGTCTACACCGCTAGGACCCGCTACCTGTTAATTCAGATGGCTTCCCGATACTGAGTTAGCATAACGACTCCTAGCGGGAATCAAACCCGGAACAGCCTTCGCCAAATGCGAACGCGTAACTCACTTGGCTATTCGGGGGCTTACTGTGAAAGGGTAGAGAAGTAAAAATAGTTAACGTCGACAGATGTGCCGCTTTCAAAATATTTGGAATTCTAGGAATTAATTCCCATAATGATCGTCATTTTCACATCTAAATTCGAACTTCCTATGCTCGTGCAAAATACGATACTGATCTCCTGTATGTACCATCACGGTGTTTATTCTATGTTTATACCTGACCTGACTACAATTAACGCTTGCAGACAATGGAAATAATTAAAATCGATAAACGTTTAATAGTTCTCTAGGTAAGTTCCTCAGCATGAGCTATGTGAAAGTTTTCACTTCAGCCCTGAGAGGTGTCCGCCTTAAATAATTCTGAAAGTTTGATAACAACTTCTTTATTTGCATAATAATGCACAACAGAAAATGATACATCTCAGGTATATTTTACAATCATATAGAGAAACATACGTAGCCTAGTAATTAAAAGATAATCAATGGAAAGATATGAAGATGTGCCAGAAGCGAAAGAGGTAGTCAAGGATGGAAGAGTATGAAGTGATACGGTTAGTTTAAAAGACTTAGTTTGTAATGGCTTTGTTGCTATGTGTTTGTATATTTGTACGTTGTATTATGCTATCAGCATAAGCATGTAATTTTATGTCCATCAACTGACTCCTGAAAAAAAAAACAGTTTTGTGAAGCTGTTTATTCGGTTAGGAAAATAGGAATGCGAATTTTCGAAGGAATAATAATAAAAAACAGAGAGTTTGAAGTATTCATTTAGGAGTTGATGTACTTTAAGAGATACACGAAAGTGAAAAAGTCAAACGTAAGTTGGACTTATTGACTTCAGTGTAACCCTTGGGTTTTTCTAGGTGCTCAAAGAATTGTGCATAGTTTATCGTAAATTTAATTCCAATGGAGTTTTCGATAAACTATAAACAACCCAGACCGAAACCAGTTGTGTGTTAAAGTTTATTCACTTAGGAGGACAGGAATCCGAATTACGGTAGCAAATTATAAAAAAGCCGAAAACGTGAATGTTCGACCTGGGAGTGGGTATGACTTTTCATTCTTAGCAATAGCCACCAAAACGGAAAATATCTGAAAAACTGCCATCAGTGGGCTAGAGCCTGAATCGCTGTTTAACGAAATCAGCGACGATTTAGGTGTTAGAACCAGTTATTGGAGGATGAAATCGTTATTGGGAGCTGAGGAGACACTGAAAGAGAAAAACGGGAGAGGGGAAAGAGGGGGAGGAAGTATAGAATGGTGGGCGCTGACAGACTGCAAGAAGAACGATTTAAGCGAAGAGAGCGTAAAATGATGAGAGGCTGACTCCTTTCAAGCAAAGAGACTGAATCCCCTCCAACTATTAAATGCGGCACGTGGTCGCCTCCTAAGCCACAGTTTGCGCCGACCCCTCGCTCTTTCAACCCCACGATCTGTCCCCTCAACTGCGCCCCCACCAAATGAATCCATTGAAAACCGTACGACTGCCCCTCTTTTATCGTCGGCCACTCCTCCATCGGATCATGGAATATGGAATTAAAAAACAGCGTCTGATTATTACTCACGTTCACGCAAACCCCCTTCCGATCCGTGAACCCAACTCCTTTCTACTCTCTTTCCTAAGTTTGCGAAAGATTCCTCTTTCGATTTCCGGTGCTGATCTTTCTCCCTATTCATAATTCGCCGTCTATTCTTCTCATAATCAGTACAAAGAAGAAAGGGAAGTTAACATTGAAGAGGAATAATGAATGGTTTGAAACGAAATTACGGCTTATGAAATCCTATTTGTCTATTATGCTTCATCTGGGATGGTAGACTCATCGTAAGCTGCGACCGAGTGCGGTGATGGCTTTTTGTTCGCGATTGATGAAAAAATTTACGAAGACGAAATACGCGTATTATCTAACCTTGGGATCAGCGTTTATTCTCAGAAGAATTATATACCTTAAAGTTTATTCAGAGAAATATTTTTCCTTGGTCTTTGATACCGAGTAGAGAAATATGTTTTCATTTACTTTTGTCTCAATCTTTTTTATGGCCGATATAATAAGATACTATTGAGGTATGAGTAGTACTGAGTGAAGGTATTCTTCCGCTCTCTTCTTTACTACGCAAATTTTCATTCAAGCGATCAATTTACTGAACGTACATGGACTCTTCCCGCTCACAGCTTCTGGCTCAATGAGGACAGGAAGGGCACACTACCTCAGTCCTCATTTTATCTATTAAGCCTCAATCTTATCCATAACTCTGAGTAAATTATGGTATGGGGATGGACCATTAGTTGATGGATTTACTGAATGACATAAAAAAAGACAATTAAAAAGACGTAAATCTGAAAGTGAAATATTTTGAATAGTTAGTGCATTAGTTCCCCGAGTAGTTATGAATAATCTCGATGAAATGTGTCGAACGATTAATTTTTCTTAAATAATCGATGGGTCCAACGCGATCGACTCGTTTGCTTTGCTTTTCAAGCGTAAAACTGCTCTAGAACTGGCACTGTGATATGGCAATTCAGAGGAACAAACATAGCGTGCATTCATGTAAAAGCGAAGATTAAACATATTTGTGACATCCACGGATGCGGTGCCTTGAATTAGTATTTTGACGATAAAGATGCAAGCCCAAAACTAGTGTTTAAAACAAGTTTACGAAAGTGTTTAAGACTAGCAGGGGCAGAACATAAATTATACATCCATCCAAAGACCTTCTCTTCGATCTGATTTAAAAATGAAGGCAAAATCATATAATTACAATATCTCCGTGATGAAATACTGCAACAAACGATCGTTTGAACCCAACGGTTTTATTGCTGACTTACGTAGGCTAACAGTGAATGTCATTAGAATGATAGAGAAGGCTTTAGGATAGGAAATAGTAAATGAAGAGCTAAAAAGGAAAGACAACGAGAAAAGGCCAAAGCGAGAGAGATTCGATCGATGAAGAATTCTAATTGTAGTTCGCAATCGATAGGTCTTCTCTCCATAAACGTCCTCTTCACGCCCAAATTCACTCGAATGGGGAAAAAACATCTCCATGGCGACTGCGGGCTTATTATGTTACAGCGGTTAATACTTCCCTCCGACTAAATGAATCGCTTGTCTTTTGTACGAACTTGCGGGTCTTTGATCGCTTCCCCTCTTCCACCTCACTCCAATTAAGACCAATCCAGGATTTTGCTTCCGAGTTAATCCCCTCGTTCCCTCCATTTCCTTTGCCACACTCTGCCGCGCATTGTATTTGTGACCATTTACGGCGATTTCCTGTCCTCTCATATATTCCCCATGTGAATCGATACGCCCACTCTAATAGGTAAACGGAAAATTTTATACGCAAAGTATCTGGGCGATCAATGAGAGTAGTTTCCTTCCGCTAATCTAAGATGTTCGCTCTCTTGTTTCTCAGCTGTTTCTCTCTATTCACCTACGATTTCCTTGCGTGTAATCCTCGATTATCAGCGCTGGTGTTTGTGCATCTCTGGAGCCGAATCGAGCAACTTCTAAGCATACGAATTACGTTTAGGAAGTATCTTGTAGATATTAAGACTTGGATATTTAAGACAACTGCCTTGTTAGAGAAGAGGTATAATAATTATTTACGGAATTGGGAATATAATGAGGAAAGAAAAAATCTACTTGCTACTATTTACACAAACGGAAAATTTAACATGTAATTAGAGTTATATATTCTAGTATGATAATCTGTGTATTTTCATTTGCCTTAAACGTTTAAGCCAGAATATTAGTATATTTTAATTTGATTCATGGTGGTAATGAATTCACCCGTAAGTTGTGATCAATAGATAATATAATGCTTCCTGGACTTACTTAGTCTTTGTCCATTTACAATAACCTTCTTTGCTCTTCTATCGATACACTCTGTCGCCGTTGTAAGATACTTATGTTTTGTATTGATGGAAAAGATCAATATATAAGGAATTATTTGGGCTGTTGAGAGAGTGGGAGCGGATCGCATCAAGATTTTAGTGCGCATGAACGTCGCTTTGCGAGAAATTACGCACCTTCCGAAGTAATAGGGGAAAGAATGTTCAGTTTTGCAAGGACGTGCAGCTGGAGATCCAAAATTAATTGGAATCGAAAATGTAAACTTCACTCTGGTTCAAACACTAATTTTCCACTTTCTGGGCGGCTGTACAGCCCATTATCCCGCCACCAATGGGTCGGTGTCGTGGCGCAATAGTAAGATTTCTCCCATTAGAAGGTTTGGGTTCGAGTCCCAACTTCTAACTTTTTCTCGTTCTTTTATCCTTGAGATTCCAAAAGAATTTAATTGGGCTTCCGATATACTTTATGACAACGATTCTCAGGCGCCAAGATCATCCGTTAGATGTGAAAATCTAAGAAACAGATTTAAGTTTTAATTTGACTTTTTAAAAATGAAGAGCCAAATGGCACTTCTTGATTTTTTAGCTCGAAGCTATAATCATCGCACACCAAAATTCTCCCAATTTTGTCCTCAGACAGATGTAGTTTCCATCCTAATTTTGGCTTGTTCAAAGCATGTAAAATCGTGCTTTTATCAACATAGGTTTTCCACTTCCGTTACTCGAGTACCACATCATGGTATTATCATCATTATGACTCAGAAATGTCCACCGATTCTTCTTATCTTACATCCATTCTATATAAGAAGCGCGCAGAATTCTATGGAAGGCCGTTCTTTCAAAACATGAATACCTTTGCTTTGTTTACGGAACTAAACAACATTTGCTTCTCGTTTCATTTAGTTTCTAAAGAGAAGTCGAATAAAACAGCCCATTGTTGAGAATCTTTTGAGATATTGTCATACAAAACCCAAATATTTCTTTACTAACATAGAGAATAAATTGATTCTCAGAATTCTGTCCATACGCGTTATACGGTTTCAATATAACTTTCTTTCGAAAAAAAATCAAAACAAAATTTCTATGCATTTTCTTTCGAATAGATACTGGCAATACCTCACTATATACAAGTCGAAGTTGAGATACAGTTCTGGAAATTTCCCTCCGCGTGTAATAAACATTCCCGGAAATATCTTCTCTTATAAAACGTTCTATGGAAGAGAAATAGGCGCCGGAATATTACTCTCGGCCGAAAGCGTTTCATCGTTCTTCCGTCTCCGGCGACTCACTTTTCGCACCGTCTCTTCCTCTGTTTTAAGATAAAGGAGGAAACAGAGAAAGGGAGAGAGTATTTCAATAAAAAGGGACAAGAGCACTGTAGTACAAAAGTGTCTCTCGTGTCCCGGCGTCTCCTTTCTCCATTGCGATCCCCTTTCCGACCGAAGCAATATCCTCGCGCTGTGCAGGGGGTCCCGTCATTTGGGTCGACGACTTTTATCTGCGCAAACCCTTTGCACCCTCCCACCCACTCTTGGATTCCTCAAGGAGTCCCCCCTTATACTTCAGACACTTGTGCCGCTCCGAAATTGAGGACTCGAAACGTGTTGCTCCTCATTCGAAATGTGTGAGTGACTCCAGTTTCTGTCTCACGTAGCGATCTCATACCCCCTCTGTCTTATTCTTCGTTACAGGTTCTCGAGGAGAACCTCATGGAATGGAAAATCCTGAAGCTCATCATCATCGACCATCATTTCGTTTCTTTTATAGAGCGACGGAAGTGAAATCGGAAAATGTTTAAGTTCGGCGAATTTAGGCTAAGATAATAGTAATAACAGGCAGAGATTTAATAAATCACAACTGATTCTAATTCTGGGGTACCATAATTCTGTGCTTCCTATAATATTCTACCGGTGATTTATAATGCGTATCAATGTGAGTTTAACTTGAAAAATTCTAAGATTCAGCATTAAGTTTAATGTAGTTAAGGTCTTAATGTAGTCTTAAGCAGTTAAGGTCGAATTTCCATGAAACTGAAAAATATGTCGCTAAGTGAAGGATGAATATGTTTTAAAGCTCCAGCTATAGGATATCATGCGGTGTAGTGTGAGCAATCGTCCCACATGCCAGTTTGCCGGTGGATGCGGATTGGAAAGAATTGCATTAATTTTTAAGTGGAAAAGAAAGAAACCAAACCAGAAATAGGAGTACATCATTAGGAGAAGCGTAAAATCATATCCGAGTGCTATAATAAAATGTTGGAATTTTATTATAATAATGCTATGAGGGATAAAGTAAGAGAGAAAGGTGATTATTTCTTTTCTTCATTTTACTCATCATAGGCTCGTCAATCTACCTCAAAACACATTCTTCACAGGCCACAGTTAAGATGTTAAGGTGGTCAAAAAAGCTGTAGAAATTTGAGGAAACGGATTTTGTTGTTTTCAAGTAAGAAAATATTATGAGTTATCATGCATAATATTTGAAAAACTTATAGACTTCCAATTACCATAAGCGATTAATGGACGAAATAATGCTCGTAAGGATGATGATATTGGATGTTGGTATTTTAGACTTTTTTATATCGATTGACTACCATATAAATCACCTTAATATAAATCCATTGATCACCATTATTCGGTATTGTTCTAAAATAGTCATAGCCGAAGAACTTTGAATATATTATGAATACAGTTAACAGAGATCAATCAACTTATTGGTTATTCACTAGTATCTGTAGAAAATCTATATGTAGTATGTACTATCTGTAGAAAAATTTATACTATTCTTATGAATAAACTGAAAACAGTTTACAATTTATGAAAATAAAAAATGCTACCATTTTTCTATTTAATAACATGACTAAAATCACGATGAGAATTCTATTTTGTACCTTTAATATTAACAAACTGTCCTATTTTTCGAAAATCATTGTAGTGATTTAGATCTGTAACAAATTTTTCATGATTTCTACTTCTACCACAATTAAACCGAGGAGCGTCAGTCAAAATCGCTAAATAGATCCCATTAAATCGATTTCAAGAGTACAAATACTCAAACTAAATCATTTTGAGCTATAAATACAGACGCCAATAATCTAAATTATTTAAATACAACTTATAAATATTCTAAATCATTTTCATCCTAATAAAGAGATCTACGGTACGATACCATTCGTATCCACTAATACCATCTCAGTTTCAGTAATTAGTATAATCGTATAAAAGTTATGGAGACGACATTGTCTGGAAAGCGATTAACCGCCGTACGCTTCTGCATCAATATTTCTATACGCTGATTCTGAATCAAATATTTACTTTTGTTTACGTACGCCTTAGATTGTATTTAGCAAACAGCCTAACTACACACAGCTACGAATATTGAAGTGGAAGAGGAAATTCTCCTTACCTGATAACCGTCTGTGAGCTGAAGGAGAATCGTAGCCTTGCATGGGGCTCTGATGATGCTGCATGGAGTGGTGTTGATGCGATGCGTGGTGCATTGGAGACGGCATCGGGTGCATTCCCGGGAACAGAGGCTGCTGATGCGGGTGCACCCCAGAGGCCCCCAGAGAGAACCCCAGAGTGTGGCTGCTGATGAGACCGTTCGCCGGCCGGTGAAACATCGGGCCGTTGGTGCTAGGGTGATGGTGGTGTTCAGCCATGGAACCGGAAGACGAGAGAGAGGGGACGGAGGATGGAGAGGAGGCCGTGGTCGCCGGTCCGGAGGCGGTGAGGTTGTGGGGCGAAGAGGAGGAGGAGGAGGTCGGGGGCGGTGAAAGAGGCTGCTGGTTGGGTGCGTGCAGAGGGTGTCCGTGGTGCGGGTGATGGTGGTGCATCGACGGTGGGGAGGAAACGTCCCCTCCCGCAAGGGGTCCTCCGGTTCCGTAGCACAGTAGCTCTGAGAGTGGGGGCGGAGGGGGCAGCGCGGGAGGAGGCGGAGGCGGGGAGGAGGACGGCACGCCCCCGCTACCGCCGCCACCACCGCTGCCGGGTACGCTCCCGCCGCCGCCGACCCCTGCCCCGCCCCCGGCAGCGGCCGCCGCGGCTCCTCCGTAGCAGAGAAGAGTGCCCAACTCCCGCGCCTCGTTCTCCTCCTGCGCCTGCTGCCTCCGCAATGCCACCTGCACCCACAAAGAGAGCCGCTCTCAGTGAGTGGTAAACGCTCCATTAAGGGAGGTTCGCGTCGTAATATGCCCAACGATAAAAGAAGATGAAAAAGTCTGAGGTGACCGTCGGTAAACACTATTCCTCCAGTTGCCGGGCGACTGCTTTGCCATCGGACTACCAACGAGTTCCACTTCGATTTGGGATGCCTCGTAAGCATGGTAAAGCAATCCTCCGGCAATTGTAGGAATAGGGTTTGATTATCAGTCGCGTCAGACCGTCTAACCCCCATTTATCTTCGGTTATTTTCACGGCGCACGCCTTAACGTGCTAAGAGGTATTTTGGCACGTTGAGGTGTGCGTCCTGAAGAACTCATCCCTTTCCTCGTTATTTTGAACTATCTTTCTTTCTGTTCAAAATGTTAAGGATCGAAGAAGAAAAAGCTGCTTTTTCAAATCGGAATGAATGAATGACTGTGGTCCCTAACCAGCTTCGGATTAAGGAGCACTGGAAGCACTCGAATGCTGGGGGGCTAACAGTAAGAAGCCCTGAACTTTTTATCTTTTGTTTCGGACAATTTTTATATTTTCGCCGTGTTGATCCGTTGATTTCGGGACATTCGTCGTGATGGTTTTTTGAAGAACTTTGATCTGAAGAGAGCTGATGGAACTCTGGCGAAAATGTATTCCAGAAATCAAAACATTCGTCGCGTTAAAAACCCAGAAGTGAATGCAGAGATCCTTGTTTCAGTGGCTAATACCTCTTCGTGGAATTTTTTTCGTGATTTTTTCGCATCGAAATTTAAAAGGCATTTATATTAGAATTTCTCCTACAAATCTTGTTACCTTTGATAGATGTTTACGTGTGGTAAGCATGTGGTAATATATCTTAAGTCATGTATCTTAAGACTTACTATAACAAAGGAGCTCAAGAGGACCACGATTCTCCCACCGAAACTCCGAATTGATGTTACTAAATAAAAAATATGTGGCGTTAACAAAGTTACTGATTCAAAACTCAAGATATCAACGGTTGCACAGAAACGACTTTTCACACAAATTTCCACGTCTCTGGTTGTCTTTCGTATAAATTTGACTTTGAATGTGAATTAAATAGGAAAAGACAATGCCTAATGGCGGGGCAACTTCATCCCATATTACCGGATTCATTAAAACGTCAGAATAGTATTTCTCGGGATAAGTCAGAAAGAGTCGTACATTAGCAGATTGCCAATTTGGTCTGATTCTTCATCACTGGACTATTGGAGCGAACAATATCAGATGGGAATTTGCTGAAGATGACGGTATTTGGAAGAATATTGCTGAGAAATGCGCCTGATTGTAATAATTTTCATTTTTAACGCGGGCGAATGAAAAGAGCAGTTGAAACCCTTCTCCTCTGAGGGAAGATTTTTGTTTTTCCGATTATTATTGAAATTCGATTTAGACGACTGAATATTGACAATTTAATATGAGAAATTTCTAAAAGAAAAGAGCCTAATGTTCCAAGCCCTGTCATCACCCAATTTGATTGGGATTAGATTAAGATCAAGGAAACCCACCTCAGCTATGCGAGAGTTCTTGTTTTCAAATTAGCGATGACATATAGTTTGTGTTGAAGCCGAGTAACTAGCTATTCCATAATTGCGCAAAAGTAAGAATTCCTTTTACGTTTATTTCTGGAATGTATAAATTTCACTCCAAAAATATTTCCCTCCTCATTCAACTAGCACAGTTTGTTCCCTGTTGATGCGGAATGCCTCTCCGCAATGCTGCCCTATAGTTTATAAAATAAAATAAAACAAAGAGAATTTTCTCCGACTCCACATTTAGCATGTATACATTCATCTCAAGGTAAATTTATGGAGCATAAGAAAGTGCCTGACGACTTTTCTGAGACTTCAGCACTCCAGATGGTCTTTCAAGTTATTAACAGTTCTCACGCCAATCCACTTAATGTATTCTTATTTTTGCCCAGAAGATACTCAAGATTTACAGTGAGTTCTGAATCTCAACCTCGCCTACAAAACGAGGTGGGCAACAATGTTCGTGAAAGTAGTAAAAGTAAGAGACTAAAAGCTTTGTCTTCAGAATTCTGAGCAGAAATTATAACCCATTATAAATATATTTCCCTTTCTTCTGACTAGCATTTCTTGAAATTTCTTTGTGGGTATATGTAGAAATGGAATCATTTTCTTAAATACCCTATCCTGGTGAATTAATTCCTTCGTTGGTTAATTGAGGATAGATCGTAACTTCGATCAGCGCACCTCCCGCGGTCGATAGGAAAAATAAATAGTTTGTCAAGATAATTGACAGACAGCAACTAACTCGTTTACAGTTTTAAATATTAATAAGTTTTCGAGTTATAAATTCGAAGATTTGAAGTAATCAATATAAAGATTTTGGTCAAATCAATAAATGATTATTTGTGTATGATGAAGATTATCGTCTCTATTTCTTTCGTTACCTTCACTAATCTAGTTAGTTGAAGAAGAGTAATACGTTGAGAAATCAAAATATTCAATATCTAAAAGTGAACAATTAGATATAAATCACTAAATTACGTAATTGTTGCTGAGATCCTTACGAAAACAAATAAATAATTTTCTCTCTCACTCTGGGGTAGATAATTGGATCTGAGTAGAAAGAAAAAACAGATCCCAACAGTTTTCTTCATTAAGTTGTGCGAGGAAGACAAAATAATTCAAGAAAACAAACCTCGCTCGCCGTCCCTTCCGTGAAAATCAGTTTTCAACTGATTATTGCCTCTTCAATGAACGTATCGTTGAATTAATTACAGATGCCTGCGAGTTCGTCAAGTGATTTCCAATTTTCGAAACGTATTCAAGAACACGGTAACCCAAGAACTTCCGCACTGGTCTTAAAAAGGAGACATGTAAGTGATCAGAACTTCTGCAAGCTCTTTAGAATTCGAAGAAAGAAATTAATTAAATATGGCGAAAACGGTGGTCCCCCATTCAGCGGAGTAAATAAAGAAACCCTTTCTTCAAAACGGCGCCAACGAGTGGACTTCGGAAACAAGCATTTCCCTCTTGCATCGTTCGTTTCACCCTCCATTTTATTCCTGGAAAATGCACAGTTTAATGCACGAGCGCGTGAATCGAGAGAGAACACCCAAATATTTAAATTGAAAAACGGCGGGCGTCGTGGCGTAGGAGAATACGCTCGGGCACAATGAGAAACCTCACCAATTATTTCGCAAAAAATCTTTTTTGCGTTTTCCGCGATGTGCTGCTATAGTTGCATCGCCCTGAAAAAGTCGCAAACAATCCCATTCAAAGCAGCGACCCCTGTGTTGTTTGTTTGGGGGACATTCTTGTTCGCGCCCCTCGTGTCCACCCCTCAGCCCGAGAACACTTTCCCAACGAGAGTTCTCTTCCCTTTCGAGTGGCTACACTGAGACTGTTGTACGCGACATACGTATTACATCGAAGTTATTCTTCAAGTGGCCCTTTGCTGATATCGCTCCCCCATCGAAAACCGTGCTCCATTAGCGTGAAAACTCTTTTCCGACTTAGTGCCTCTCCGCATTGCCACTAAGTGTTATTTTGACTTTTCTCTCTCTCCCGTTCACCTTTTTTGCTCCCGAAGCCATTTATTTTTTTAGCTTTTTTCGAGTGCCTCCTTTTGTTTCGATTCGATGGGAAGGCGGAAGGGGTTTGGATGATTAGGGTCGGAGAATGAATGGTGCCGAATGATGAACTAGAGAATGATAAGAATGTTAAAATTCTTCCGATCTAGAAAGAGAATAAAAAACATCATTATGTGCGAGTCAAGATGTTTGATGAATGCGCCCAAAGAAAGACACTTTGGGGAAATCCTCGGGATAAGTGCTCGGGAAGTACGTCCTTAATCGCTCCATTTCCCAAAAAGGGCAATTTCAAAAAGCATGCGAGGTTTGACGAAAATCGTAAGACAAAAGCAATTTACTTAGAAATTGTTTATTTTGTGTAAGTAGTCCATTACGGGACTGCGACGCAAGATTATCTTACAATGCTTCGGAATCGAAGCTTATAATTTACTTCGCCTACCAGTGAATAAATCTGCCAATAACATTATTACCACTGCGTCTATGGATTTATACCTTTTTAGAAAATACAGAAAACGAGTATGTTGCTATTGAAATGAAAACACTATACTTGTAATCAGTTGCAAACAACAGAATTACATCTTAGGAGCAAATTCAGCATATGTTTCATATACTGCTTTGAGGAAGAGAAAACAGTATGATAGAAGGCCTTACACGATGGACATATTTATGATTTAAATGTCTGTGATTCGCAACAAAGGCGAATTTCTCAGCAATTTTTCTTCCGCAGCTAACTTACTTTTTTGAATTCACTATCCAGTTCAAAGAAACTCTGCTTCTGAATTCAATTTCATAACGAAGCAAACAAGAGAAACAATACTTACTAGATTCTTTGCAAAATCTATTTTACTTATAGTGTTCGTTGAACATCAAGGTTTACTCGCAAAGCTCCGTTGCAGAGTCGTTGAGCTCATAGTAATGATATGGAGTTCCGAGAGCTTTTCCTCGATAAACAAGTAAATTTTTGCCCGAAGATCATTGAATTTTTTTCCTGATTCCGGACATAAGATCCTTGGAAATAACGTCTATGTAACTACGACAAAGACTTCCGTCCGCGTGTAATAAACATTCCCGGAAATATCTTCTCTTATAAAACGTTCTATGAAAGACTAATATTTCCCCTGCCCGTGCTCTCGTTCCATCTCTGCCTCTGTGGGAGACATATGTTTCCCGAAACCTCTATATCAATTCCCGAACAAATCTCAGCTACGCCCGCGAATCGGCTTCCCGTGGAATCAGTAATTCAAGAAAGCAACACTACGTACAAGCACGATAAAGCAGATGAGCTGTCTCAAGATTTGTTTGACGAAAGCGATAGACAAAAAATCGTGACTAACCTGAGCTGCCATCACGCGTTGTCTTTCCGCAATGAGCGTGCATTTGGCGCACGCGCAGTCCCTCCACCGGCAGAACCTCTTGTGGCCCTTGAGGGCGGACACCACACCGTGGTTTCTACAACGAGCGCATTTCGGGGTCCTTTGGTACCTCTCAGCCACGCAAGCCGCAGCCGCTGCAGCAGCCGCAAGGCTGTTGTTGTTCACCACTCCCGGAGGCCCAACGCCTCCTCCGCCGCCCGCCGCTGCAGCCGCGGCTGCCCTCAAAAAGAAGGCCGCCGCGGCCGGCGGTAGCGCTCCCAAGACGGGATGGTGCTGCGCCGCGTTGGGCGGAGGCGGAGGTGGCGGAGGAGGCGGTGGTGGAGGTCCGTGGTGGTGGTGTGGATGGTGTGGATGGTGCGGATGGTGCGAGGAGAGGTGCTGCTGCGGGTGTGGGCTGATGAGGGAGAGCGCAGTGGGCGGCTCGGAGCGGCGGCTGCCGGTTTCCAGGCCTCCTGGCATGCTCATGACGTCGCCGCGGGGATAACCATAACAGCCAAAGTCTCCGCTGAAGACGGGAGCTTTCGAGGATCCGACTCCCCCTGACGGGAAGGCCCCCGGATGGCCAGGGACCTCCTGCGAATAGAATTCGTGAAATAACCAACTGAAAATCCTTGAGATGGTTTAAAACATTAAATCCAAAAATTCCTATTCACTTTAAAATGTCGTTCGAGGGGTCAAAAAGCTTTCACGAAAGCTATAATGGCAGTCGACTGAATTGAAAAGCTATACAGACCATATAGAATTCTATAACATGCTTAACTCTCCTGCACAACGAGAAGTCATTTGTCAAAGGAAATCATTAAAAATGACAAACAATAATAAACGTTTAAGTAAACAAACAATACGTGGTTCTCCTTCGGACTGAGCTCCATGGATTCAATTCACAGATCACGCACTAAGAAGACTGTCAGATTGGCTGATAATGTTACGAACAATCACGAGATTAACAAACAGTAATACATTATATCACATAGGAAACGATTTGGAGTTAGAATTAGAACTACTCCGAATCAACCGTGGCTTGGGTAATCTTTCGCATCTTTCGGAAAAACCTCAACGGTTTAAACGACAAAACTTTGAAGTTTTGACGTTTAAAACTATAACTAAACATTCCTCTATTTCTGAAAGCGTTGATTTAACACTTGTTGAGAAAATGAACTTACATAGGATGAAAGGGTAGAGCTGCTAATCATCCCCTCAAATACAAATGTGATTTGGAGCTTCCAACGACCGGGATAACCGCGCGCCGATGAGTGTGCCTTGTTCCGTCCCGCACTCCGGAAGGCGTCTGGCCCGTGTCATCGCGACTTCCCCCACTCCTTCCCTTTTCGCGCCCTTTGTCCTCTGTGGTTAGAAGAGCTGCTCCAATCTCTTTCCTAATTCTTAAGAGTGCTATTCTCAAACAATGCACGAATGTAAAAGCATTCATTCTTCGCAGAGTAAGCGATGGAGCGGGAAGAATGAACAATGTCCTCCCTACAACAGCGTGCCTTCCGCGAAGTTTACTCAGCTGCATAGAGCAGGAATATTCAGTATCCTTTAAAATCTACCGATAGATCTTCTATAGCTACGTTGCTCGTTGATTTGAAATTAAAATATGGTTTAATGTCAGTTCCTCGTGTCGGTTTTATGCATAGCGATAAGTCTAGACGTTATAAGTAGTAGGTATAGACGTTCTAAGTCTATATGACTAATGTTCCGCCGTCGATTTATCACTTGCGCTTATTAAAAAATTGAATGTGCGGAGATTCGAGATTTTAAAGCTAATGAGTTATTTTTCTTTCGTTTACTACACCTACTGTTAACGGTCTTCTCTAAAGAGATGAGCAATGACCTATAACTTCTACCACTCGATAGGCTGGAATTTATCAACGCTTTCTGTAATCGTAAAGTTTAATATTTTCGGAAACAAAGAGGCTACAAGAATAATATAAAAGTAATTTAAAGAAACGCTGTGCAAGCTCCTATTCTAATCTTTTACAAACGACACTTTTACAGAAAGAGTTACAGCTAAAATCTAACTAAATTTTGTTCTTCTATTGGCCTCAGAATCGTTCTCAAAGGAAACCTCCTATCAACAGACCTATCTTTTAAATTCGTCTCACCAAAATTTTAAAATGAAGCTAACTAAGAATTTTTCGGACAGATTTTGCCATTTGCTTGAAGACATCATCGGGTAACAGGCATAACAATACACACTTTAGATACGGTTAACGAAAGTCAGGCTCGATTTGGCTAGAAAGTTCAAGCCGTTCATAGATGCTCCCGACGGTATACAATCGGTCAAAAGATTAGAATTCGAATCATGCGAGTTTCGCCAAAAATAGTTTAAAGTCAAATGCAGTGAAACGAGGAATTTGCCAAAAAGCAATGTACTCACCAGCAGATGAGAGGATTGCAAACGGGGATCTACTCCTTCGAGAGCCCGGCGATGAGCCTCAATGGCCGCACAACTCATTCACTCAACCCCCACTCCTTCCGCGGAATTCGAGCGATAACAAAAAATGAGAACACGATCTCGGAAAAGCAGCAGAAGACCGGAAGACACAAAACAGGAGCGGCTGTGCGAGACCTCTCTTCTCGGAGTTCGGAAAGGGAATGTGTAGAGAATAGAAGAGGCGAAGGCGGTGGAGGAGTCTCCCCTTCCCCCCCCCCCCCCCCCCCCCTCCCCCCCCCCCCCCCCCCCCCACTCCACTGCGCCCCCCACTACAGCCGCTAACCGGGCGACCTCTCCATTATATTGATATTGTGGTTCCGCTTAATCGGTAGAAACAGCTAAGCATCGCCTTCCGAATAAAATATAAAGCCAAACCAAAATCTCCGCTCATTTTCCTGCCACTTTTTCTCTTTCCTGCTGAGGTACTTAGTAATCTATCTCTCCTAATCTTATAAGCTTTTTCAGGCAATCGCAGGCCATCGAACTGGAATTACATTTTTTCTGATGTTGCTCCTGTACCGAGAACACGACGGTCAGGATGGCCGTCTTGCTCGAAACCAGCCGTGTTTGAATACATTTGAGGAAAATACGAAGTACTTTTCGGAATTATTTTTAGATGGCATTCTACTATGTTAGGCCTGAACACCAGGGATGTATGAGAAAACGACTAATTTCGACTTAATTATGATATTGTTCCACCAGCTTCGAAATATTACAATAGATTCCTTCCGAAAGGCTATTAATAGATAATAATGTTGAATAATATTCTTCGTCACGTTTTGGGGTAAACTTTTGATATTAAAATAAATTAAAGTATTAAGTCGGTTTACTAAAAAGGTATTTGCTATTAAGTCACTATTATACATAATAAGATAATATAACTTTAGTTACTCTTAACTATAACGCTAAAATTAGAATAGAATAAATCGCGGTGTCCGCTAAAATTAGGGTTCAAGAATTTTTCAATTCGAGTTCGGTTTTATATCCTGTTTCCGGTTTCGGTTATCGGCTCGACTTCGATTTATCACCTGGTTTCGATATTCGGAGGAAATTCAACGTCTTCAAGACTCTGAACAGTATGCGTTATGATGATCCTTAGCGGCTCCGTAATGGACTTGCATTCCACTCCGTCGAAACATACTAAGAGCCGATGCTTAATAACTTAAAATATATAAGATGCCAATTGGATCATTTTCGTTGTATAAATATTGCTAAAAGTGCTTCGGCAACTGGGATTATTTCTCACATGTGTTCACACCGGGGATCGACCCGGACCACTTCCAACAAAGGCGAACGCGCTACCCACTTGGCTATCCGGAACCCCTGGGTCATTGAGGTCAATCACAGGATTTAAGGAATGTAAAGGTTTAAATTGATGAATAAAAGAAAAGTAAGAATTTCTTACTTTGAATTAGGCGAAGTAGATCAATTTTTTAAGTAACTAGATTTTTTAATAACCTTACACTCAGAGAGTAATTATATCTTTTTATAAGTGTAGTGTAGATACAGATGCATATTTTTTATATAACTGTTTCAGGAACTTAAATTAACGATAAATATTTCAAGTGTCGCAGATTGAAATTTCAAATATTGGCATTCGCGTATGTGGCTACGAAAAATGTTTTCCGCTATCTCCTTTCTTCATTCAACTATACCTTTTTTAATCTGAGTTTAAAATTTCTCTGTATTTTTCTCTTATCAAATAGATTAGATAGAATATTATTACTTTATGTGAATCAATGAAACCAGCTACACAATCATGGTTACTTGGTGGTTGATCAAGTATCTCACCTCCATCTATTCGAAATTATACTCCGCACTTAACTTCAGATATTTAATTAAATGTTGACAGACTAGCCTTAAACAATCCTAAAAACGGAGGGCATCCTAAAGAGGAACGAATGATCGGTACACCGTTTTAAATAGAACTTAAAGGAATTCAATCGTCGAAAGAATCTCTTCAAACTCAGCAAATCCTGCAAACAGTTTTCCTTACCCATAATACATCTTTCGATTCCTGTTTCTTCTAGTACTTAACATTCGACTTGTGCTGGCGATTGAAACAGATCGTTAAAATAATCTCATGAAACAGCTTTCCACCTCCAATGAACGGATCTGTTCCTCTCCTCTGTCACCTCGCCGTCATTGCGCATGAGTCACGTGACTCGAATCCGACCAACCTATTCGTAACCGTTTCTCTGGATCCTCGCATAGGCCACGCCTCCAATTCTCGCCGCCTTTCCCACTCTCTTTGCTTCCCCCCCCCCCCCCCAATTTCTCCCCTTGGCCCCCTTCGCTCCCCCACCTTCCGATTCCACAACCGGAAAGAGGAAATAGCGTCTTGCCATTGGCCGAAGGGTAATTGTTTGAGACTGTGCGGAGTGGCACAAGAATGAGAAGGGAGTGAGGTGGTGAGTTTTTGTTATAGTCACATTTGCATGTGACGCACGCCGGTATTAAGAATTCAATTTAAAGTTGGCCGAGAGGTAGCATTTTTATAGCGCATTACTGGAGATCTACTTCTCTCTCGCTTATTAACTTCCATCGCGGAGTAATTGGAGCATCCGCTCAGATTTCGGGAATTTCTTAGCATTATTTTTATTAGTTCTGTAACTTCGGATCGTCCGCTGATTAATTCCATTCTCATCCACTCCTTGTTGGCAAATTAGCGTTGACTGCAATGAGGAAGACGAATCTCTCAGCCTTCTGGATTAAGGAGATAGAAGAAATTGCGATGGCTGAAACATTACTCGTAGCTGGATGATTAGAATCTCGGGACAAATTTCCAGAGACCGAGAATTTTAGGGCCCTAGCAAGGCCTGGCTCTAGCTCTCAATATAATAATATTTACATGGGCGAACAAAGTTATTACAGATTTTCTTTGAATGTTAACTGAGGAAACGAATTTTTTGAAGTTTTCTTTATTTGGGGCCCATAATGACTTCCCAGCCCTGACATCAGTCCCACGTTATACAAAGCGACGTTTTCCACAATTTGTCTCTTTCTTCCCAAGATTTTTCCGGAATAACCGAATTCCTTTCAACAGCTTTTTCCTTTCCGTCTTCTATAAAACTCTATCAAAACAGGAGAAAATGAATGACTATCTTCTATTTTATTTTGGTTGTCTGTCTGTCTGTAGAGTTTTTAGACTGCGTCGAAAAGCTGTAGAGAAGGGGCTGAGGCGACTAAGCCAAGTGAGGAGTGAGGTCGTTTGCAATTGCTTTCCTCACTGAGACAGAATTATATAAGCGGAACAAGTCCTTTTAAGTGAAGTACAATGTCTCTACAAGTAACACTTTTTATAATATTAAAAAATGAGAGACGATATGGGATAGTGAGATATGGTAGCGGAACCTTATTTTCGTTATTCATCCGAAATGTCGATATGCAGTCACAGTAAATACAAGAACATTTTGGAGCCTGCGTTCCTGCACGTTAAATCGTGATTGGGTGCTCATAGTCGTCCTTCTTTACGCAAGTTTGTCTTATATGCCTCGATATAAAATATTCATAATGTTGGATAATTTGAGAGGATCCAACAAAATCAAAATAAACAAGTTATCGACACTTGTTGTTAAGTATCCAATGAACGGGTAAAAGAAAGAAGTTTCTGCCCCGCTTAACTCATCACTATGGACACACTGAGACCAATGGAGCATGATTCGATGACTCATTCTCACTGAAAGTTGAAATGTTACTTTAAAAATTCGGAAATAGTCAAAACGGCAAATAAATACGTTTCTATCCTTTATAAATATAATCTTTAAGTGAATTGCATACTTGTTTCGAAAGTATTTGATCTAACGCCACTATCTTCAAAATTCATGGAAAATGTATTAATAATAATTCAAGAATTTGATTATCGATATCCCTTGGAAGCTGTTCACATACGTATTACAGAAGAATATTCGCAACGTTTGAGTTAAAGGTGTTAACTTTGCACATTGAAGTTGTGCGGCTAAATCCCAAGGAATAACAAGTGTGAAAAATAGCGACATGACAGGGACTCGAACCCAGGTCTCCCACTTTCCGGACAGGTATTCTAACACTCACCCATTGCTTAGAATACCTGCCCGGAAAGTGGGAGACCGGGGTTCGAGTCCAAGTCATGTCGCTATTTTTCACACTTGTTATTCCTTAAGAATATTCGCGCCGACAATCTACAGAAAGTAAATCTCTTATTGGATCTCAAGAAAATTCTCGATAGCTCAAATATAAGTAGACTTCGCGGAAAGACTAGATTTTAATAAATACTTAAGAAAATGTTTTCCTTCACTAACTTTTGGCCTATTTTGTTGAAGAATGACAAACTTCCTGTAACCATCTCTTGACGAATGGGATATTTTCATTTATGTTTTGGTACAGACTGCAGAAATCGTACCTTTTATTCATTTTTGCCTCAGTTTTCGGTATGACTGTGATAATATGAAAGTTACTGAAGTAGCAGTTACACTGAATAATGGAATTCATCAAATTTACTCCATATTAAACGCTGTAAAAGACATTCCTATTGGGGGGTCATTCATTGTGATGCGCTTACGTTTATCATTTTTTACAGCATTCTGGTTAAAGAAAGAAAACAAGAGCAAACTACCTCACTCCTCGTCTTGCCAAGTAAGCCTCCCGCTACCCAAGGGCTTTTCGAAGCTAATAGTGGAGGGTATGAGGATCCATCCATGGCTGATGACTTTTCAGAAAATGGCTTACAAGGATAGACCGCGAAATATGCTCCGCCTATTTGAACGAAATGTTATTTTTGTTTCTTTTTGTTAGAGAAAGTACGGGCAACCTGCGACCTTCGAGCCGTATCTGACCAGCTTGTTTTACCAAGTGGCTCGCGGACCATCTCCAAACTGTCTAAAATGTCCCTTATTCACAGCTAAATCTTTATTTTAAATAATATTTTCAAATTTATTTCAAAAATATGAATTTTTTGTATTTTGAATATCTTACAGCACATGAAAGCGTCTAATTCCGAAATATATTTGGGCTCCGGAGAACAACATGTACCGGTGCTCAAATTAAACATTTCCCCATATCTGGTCCGCTCACCGAAAAAGTTTCCTACGCTTAGCTTAGAGTTTATTTTGTTTAGCTGCCTAAATGATAACGGGAAATATTCCTACTGACTCTAATAAAATATTCTTCGAAATAAAATTCTTTGAGAAATATCTATCAACTTCTCCTAAATGTTTGCGCCTATACCCAATACTGGCGATTGGCCTAAATTCCCCTCTTAAGCTCGAATATCCTACTTTAAGTACAGCAGCAAAATTGATTTTATAGAGATATTGGTCGAACACAAATCAGGGATGTATTCAATGTTAAAATAATAAAAAAAATTAATGAGAGGATATTTTGAGAAGACGCGATCACGTTGCATGCGTTCTTAGATATTCGATTTTATCGATTCCCCATGAGCAAAATTCCACAAAACTCACCCCAAACAAAAAATGAATCATACGATTTAAATTTGTTTACTTGATGGCACGCTATTCGAAGAGCCTACTGGTGATCTTTTTCGCATTTCCTTTTTGTCATTCATTTTTTATTATGATGTTATTAATATTTATGTCAGCCATTTATGTTAAAACATGGCGTTAAAGCAATTTAAGCTAGAGGAACTACTTATGCTACGATAGAATCCCAATGCTTACTTTTCATCCTCCATGACAACAAGATAAAATACCTCACTCCTCATATATGCTAGCCGCCTCATCCCCTCTCCAAAGCTTTTTGTAGCTAATGTTGAAGGGGATGAGGTTCAAACCAGCCTAAGCCCTACCCATCTAAGCTCGACTTCCATGTGTAGCGGTGGCCAACCTTTCATAGTTCTGTTAATCATTTCAATTTTATTTGAGATGCGCAAATCAAAGTACAGCAATACGCTACATTAATTTTACTTTACTGCTAAACTACATTAATAAACTACAATAAATGCCCCTTCCATAATTTAGCGGTAGATTATGTTATGTGCGTAAGTGTAAGTGCTTGTAATTAATATGTTGATTGAGTAAGATTTTTTTAATTCGCCACTTCATTCATTTAATGCGCCACTTATGATAATTTAATTAATAAATATACCCCCTGATAATCGCCCTTTCCGCATGGAAACCTGGATTTCCCACCCTTTCTTCCTTTTACCTCCCCCACCTCTTTCATTATCAAACCCCCTGAAACCTTTCGTTGTGCCACTTTTAATTTTGCGAAGTGAATTCTAGGAGAGTACATTTTCTGGGTTCTTTCTCGTGTTTATCAGGGAAACTACCCTATAAATAATTATTAGATGAAATACCACCATTACCCGTGGCGTATAGTAAAGAGCTTACTTTGATAAATGTAAGAAAAAATGTTTTCATCTAAAACTAATTCCAATCCTGTTATTTGTGATTTTTCATTACGTGCAAATATGTAACTATTTTATGTACATACTTGAATAATTATGAGGACTTTGAGACTGCTATTCGGCTATAATTTTCATCCCAATCATCTGCAACAACTTATCGTTAGCATTTTTATCAATGGCTTCAAAATGTTACGGAAATGAAATAGAGATTCCGTTCACTTAAATGTGTGATACTTTCAGGTTGCTCATTTGGCCTATTAAAATTGGAAGAATTAATGTTTTACTCTGGAGTAATCTTTGATTTTCAAAAGGATAAGGATTGGTTAAGGAAACTCTTGTTACTATATTAATGTGAATGACTCATTAAACCAAATTTTCCATTAGATAACTAAAAAGTAAGGAATATCTAAAGACTAAGGTCATATCAATGTTTGTATTTGTTCGCCTTCTACCCGTCAAACCAAAAAATCATTTCCTCATCAAATATTCCACCAAGCCACCATCAACACTTCCAGCAACCACTATCAGTACTCACCTTAATTACGCTTTTAACAAGCAAAGGCTATGCAAGGCTTACTTACAAATAACCGCCAGCGTAGTGGAATAGCAGAACTGAGCAGAACTATAAAGATAACATGAATATGAAAAGGATGAAACGATGGTCGAAATTTTGACAAAGATGGTTAACAATGCAATTTTGAAAATGTCCCAATGTATTGGGAGGAAAATTATAGCTACGTAAAACATATACATAAATAATAAGTATAAANAGTCTGTTTTCTCATTTTTTTCGGGGTTCGTAACAGGCCCTATGTTAAAATAAAAGTTTGAGGAAGAAATACATAAAATTCCGAGGTTTAGAAATTAATCTATTTGGAGTTGACCTGAGACGCATTTACAATGAATAGGCAACACACATTAATGTCAGTTATAATAATTGGGTTAAATATATTAAAGCTTCTTTAAATATATATAACTAAAAATATTATGTATACAAATATTTTCACACCATGTGAGTACAAAACAAAATGAAACTGTTCCATTATTAACTGTTTTGAGAAACGGAGAAATTATTAGAAGACATCAATATTTCTGTTATATATTTTAAGACATAAAAATACTGAAATATGCACATACCGCTGTAACCACTCGTAAAAGCATCGCTAAACTTTCACATTCGCGCACATAATCAATGAGATGGTTCAAATTGGCGGAGAGGAAAATGAGCATGAGTGACATCTGTTGGAGGCGGTATGTACCTGCAACATCATCTGCCATTGTTTTCATACCAGAAAAGTTGACGATCGAAAATAATGCTTGTCACAGATATCCTGGTAGAGTTACGATTTTATTTGAATGTTAAGTGAGAGTTTCGCTTCCTAAAGTAATTAAGTACATGAAAATTTTAGTTTCATCTTTTAATTGTTGTGTTAGACCTTTCAATTAGAAATGCCTACTCCGTTAATGACCTGTTAAGGAATTCAGTGAGGTATCAACCTTTCTCTCTGTACGTATGGATCATTAACTATCTCGCTAATTACTGCACAAGAATGAAGCTTAATTCATCTGCAGCGAAGGTAAGAATTAAAATTTTCAATTGTGATTGTTTGCGGTGTGATTCGATGACGTTAAAGGTGGCTGCATTGACTTTAAATTTACGCTTTTTCCCCTCAATTTGAATTATGTATAAGCTCCTAAATGAATATAAAAATATCTCAACTTTTATAAGACGAAGCAGCATGAAACGATAGAAAAGGATGGCGAAGGAGGTGAAAAGTGGACACCCTCTTCCGACCAGCCCCCCGCCAACGCGGGCTCTTCATCAACGACCACAAATTCTACGGTTTCTTCTGCTATATCACCGCAATGTACAGAACAGGAACGACAGTTGGCGCAGACAGCTGTGATGGAATTCCGCCGAGGGAATTATTCTGCATGCATAGCAGCTCTAACGCAAATGGAAGGAGGCTCGGGTTCTGTTGTAGGAAATGCAGTAACCCAATCATTTGGAGGTAGTGGGAGCCAGACAAACAACAGGACCGGATCGGAAAAGGGATCTTCACGAGTTGCAAGTGGAACATCATCCACTGGAACTTCTGGTGTAGTCAGTGCCGCAAGTACACCTGTGGGATCAGGTGGAGGAAATTTCTCTACTGGAAGTGGTGTTTCATCCACAGTTAGACCAATAGATGTAAAGATAGCCCATAATAAAGCAGTGGCTGAATATTATCGCGGGGAACTGAAGAAGACGGATCAGTTTAGAAGAGCCTTGAATTCTGTTTGTAATGCGGTAATACCAAATTTGAATTTTCTCTGACAAATGCTGATTTTCTTTTCGTTTATATCTTCTTTGAGAATATATACTTCATTTTAGAGTAAAACTATAACATATATGTGTTGGTATCCATAAAATTTTAACTCAAGTTTATATTCTCTGAAAATTAAGTGGCAATCGAAGCTCAATAATAACATAATATCTTTTGTATTTTTATTGCTGCTATTAAGATAATAATCAAGAAATTCTAAGGATTAAAATTTCCGAAATTCATTTGGTGAAATGAACTTAAAGTCAACAAATGATCATATCCTCTTTTGAAAAATGAAAATATTGTGATAAAAGAAAATACATCTCCAAACGTATACATGGCATGATAATAAGGAAGTATCTCTGAAACTAAATTATTTAAAATAATTAAGCTGTCATTTTGAATAATTTTCTGCTTTATTTTTTAGGCTCACCTAAATATTGAGGAACTTGATTCTTTGGAAGGCCCCACTCATTGCGTCATCTTCTTCAATCAAGCTGTTTTACTCTATCACATGCGACAGTATTCAGTTGCAATTCGGATTCTTAATGCTCTACTGCCTTACATTGAAACTATGGGTAAGTAACAACAATACTCATTTAATGCTAGTTCCTCTTTTTACTTGTTATCTAAGTTTGCTACATACCATAGGTTCATAAGAGGGAAATGTTAAAATGCTTCCATTTTCTATTAATATGGATCATCTGCTTCAAAATTTCCAATAAATCGTAAAAATTCAGCTGACTTTATTCTTGCATATTATGTTTTTTCTGGGTATTATTTCTCATATCAATGTTTATCATTGTTTCTAATTGCTTATCATATAAAAAGATGAGCCACAAAGTGCTACTTTTTATGAAACTTTTCCACATCATGTTCTATCCCCTGCAAGTTGAGTAATTGCACTACCATCACATTTTGTGCATTATTTTATACTCCCACTCTCCAGAAACTAAATACTCTCTTCTTGCTTCAAAAAAGTTCCAAGGTTTATAATTCATTTAAGGTCCATAATCCTCGGATTATATTGTGATTTCTATTCCAAACTGTGTGAACTGTGATAAATTAATCCAAATAATCCTAAAATTCATTACTATTTTGAAGTGGGTTCTCACCAACTTCTTCCAATATTGGAAAATTTATTAGAAAAATGCACATTAGTAATCTATTATGAACCACCATTACATGGCTTCAAGGGTATAGGTGTAAATACCGGCTTAATGAATTTTACAATCTGCATGATCAACACCTTTCTTAAAAATAAGTATAATAGTCCTATGAACACTCAAATATGGATTTTGAAAGAAAATTCAACATAGGTATGGAGCAATAGCTCTTCTTAGAGATATATAAGAATAGATCTTAGCTATCTTGTAGATAATTTGTGTAATCATGGAAGTGTATTTTTATATTTGCAGTTCCTTGCAAGATTCAGAATTGGTATTGCAAACTTTGGAATGATTTTTAAGGCATAGCGTGGTGCCTTCAGTATGTTTTAATATATCCATGTAAATGTAAAGTTCTTTGATCTATCTATCTTAATGTTAGCCTCTGCCTGTTTATCTACTTCGGATGCAAATGTTTATGAAAAACCTGCATGGTTACCTCCAACTAACTCAATTAGATGTTTATCTAATAATACAGTTGAATAGCATTAACTTATTCCAAGATCCCAAGGAAGAGTGGACCAGAAAAACATCTTACGAGACCGGGAACCAAACCCGGGTCTCCCAATTGCCAGTTGGGTGCTCTGTCCATTGAGCTATCCCACCAGAACAAAATAGCTCCACAGACAGAGCACCCAACAGGCAATTGGGAGACCTGAGTTTGTTTCCCGGTCTCGTCAGCCTTTTCTTAGTTCACTCTTACTTGGGATTTTTCCTGGGTGCACACCATCTTGCACTAGATCACCCTAACCTGTTTTCAATGCTCATTCCAAGACTTTTAATCCTCTACAACATTTCACTATTAGTAAGCCCTGGGCAAGTAGTATCCTAAGTGATGTAGTTAAGACTCACTGTTGTCCTCGGCTACGATATAATTGATAGATATATTTATTAATTCATTGAAGAAAGTCATGAAATTAGTTATTAGTCATGAATGATAGTTTAGCTAATTTTTATGTCTCTGTTAAGACTGATTAAGAAGAACTTAAAAAAATATATATTTATAATAAATAAATATATGTATAAATAAAACAAAAAGTGTGCTATAAGTAAAGTGATGTCTTTTAACAAAACGGGAATTTGGCTGGATATTGGTTTAGCATTGTAACACATTAGCTGTTACCAAGGTACTAAATATGCCATTAAAGTCATGGAAATTATGTAAAGAATATAAAGTGATGAATAAATGTTTTTTTTATGTGGTGTGTAAATTTAATTTTCATTTGGTTTGAATGTACTTTCTGAATACCCATTATTTTATTCTACAATGGTCATTTCAGATGAGGGCCTTGCACATCGAGTGATTTTACTTCTTGGGGAATTGCATCTTTGTGCCCACCGACCTGACCGAGTGCTCTCATTGGTTGCTTATGCAGACACGCATTTTGCTCCTGTTCCATCAGCAGCTGCACAATCTGCTGCATCACTTCCCTCCTCTCCCCTCCAGCCACCATCATCCACTGGAAATGGAGCCTCCAAAGATGGAAAAGTACTCACATTTCTTTAAAACTTAAGAAACCCCTAATTTAATTGATGGATGTTGATCAGTACTCGATACACAGAGGCAAAAACATAATGAAAAGCAGTTTAAAACATTCTAAGTTCAAAAGAATATGATTTCATTCATGCACATTGCATAAAATAAATGCCAGTGCATCAGTCAACATTTGTTGAGATATGAGCCCAGTGAGCTCATGATAAAAATTGAGAATTGATTACAATAATTTTGTCAAAAACAGCATTTTACATCTTATGCTTTGCTCGACTTGTCATGCATTCTTTTATTCTATCCATTGAGGCAAAATGAATCAGTAAAACTCAACCATCTCCCTGATAGCCAAGTGGGCTGCCCATTTGCCTTTGGTGAATGTGGTCCTTGGTTTGATTCCTGGTGGGAGCCCATATGCACAAAATTACTTCAGCTGTCAAAGCACTTTTAACAATACAACTAAAAATGTCTCTTTTGATGGGTTTGAAGGTACTTATAAGCTCCTTTTGGCTTCAAAAGTCATAAAGAATCTTTCAAAAACAAAGGGTTAGTATGTATTTTAGAAACTGAATAAATATAAATGTATGAATCTTAAGATCTGAGCAACAAAAAATAAGAACAACCTCGCCTAACCCACCTAAAAATTTTTTGAGACTTGAATTACACACAAGTATATATATATTAACTTTGTCAACTATTTTATCTGTTAGAGATCACATGTTACAAATACTTATCCTTTATCCCTGTAGGATTCTCAAGCATCAGTTGGAGAGAACCTGAGTGGTGGTGGTTGGGAGTGGTTTAGACTGAGGCTATCCATGTTGAAAACACGTGCCTATCTTTCAACCCATGTTTTGAAATCTTGCAAACGTGAACTCAAAGCTATTATGACCTCTGGCGGTGTGGTATGCTTTCCAAAGTATTTCTATTTTGTCTTTAGGAATAGGAGATCATCATCTCACATCAGCTGATATAATTCTCAATTCTGTTTCTTTCTACTTATAATATTTGATGAACTAAATGCTGTCATATAAACTTAAATAGTTAATTTAATTTATCTATTTTTCATAGCTACCTATTTAATTAACTCTTGTAAGTTTTTACATTCCTCCTTAATCAGCCAGATATTTTCATTAATCTTTTGGTCAGAAGTGGTTTACCGTAAATGCATACTATGCCCTTAACATTAAATATATGTTCTANATGCAAAGAACATTTGATGTATGAGCTTATTTGCAAATATTTGAGATATAAAAATGCAAAATAAGACAATAATGGAATATGTACTTAAAGAATAGAGGTTGATCTATACTTGAGATGTGAAATACTTCTTTTGTGAAAAAAACTAGGTGTTCAAGTACATTACTGTTCAAAAATCTTTACCTTTTTTGCTTGGCAAAGGAAACACTGTCCACAAGCAAATAATTACAAATTTAATATGAAATAGAGTAAAAATAACATACCTTGCTCTGGCTGAGGTAAGGAGGACAAAGCTGCATCATTTTCCTGCATTGCACGATTCAGGTAATGACAAGCTAAATTGGGTTTTCCCATACACTGATGTATGCATGCCATACCATTGTAATATGCAACAGCTAAGGATTCACCAGTATCCCTAAATGAAATTGCATGATTAGAAATTCATTAAATATAGAAACATAACATTATAAAGATTACTGCAGTTTAACAAACTCCCTACATGACCTGATATATATATATATATCAGGTCATGTAGGGAGTTTGTTAAACTGCAGTAATCTTTATAATGTTATGTTTCTATATTTAATGAATTTCTAATCATGCAATTTCATTTAGGGATACTGGTGAATCCTTAGCTGTTGCATATTACAATGGTATGGCATGCATACATCAGTGTATGGGAAAACCCAATTTAGCTTGTCATTACCTGAATCGTGCAATGCAGGAAAATGATGCAGCTTTGTCCTCCTTACCTCAGCCAGAGCAAGGTATGTTATTTTTACTCTATTTCATATTAAATTTGTAATTATTTGCTTGTGGACAGTGTTTCCTTTGCCAAGCAAAAAAGGTAAAGATTTTTGAACAGTAATGTACTTGAACACCTAGTTTTTTTCACAAAAGAAGTATTTCACATCTCAAGTATAGATCAACCTCTATTCTTTAAGTACATATTCCATTATTGTCTTATTTTGCATTTTTATATCTCAAATATTTGCAAATAAGCTCATACATCAAATGTTCTTTGCATGCCATTTCTCTTGGCATAATTTCTCTGATTCATCATTATCATTATTTATTTCAGCTGTTGATGAGCTTTAATTAATTTTGGTATCATCGTACACATTGCTTCATTTGTATATAACAATTCATACCTGTGGATGGGCAATTTAATATTTAATATCAATGAATTTTCAGCAAGATATTTAAATATTGTATTGTTTGATTATGTATTTATACATGTCGTATTTATATAATATAAATATATTTCTTTTCAACTAGGTTTTGTGTTATGTAATGCTACTAATAAAGATCAATACAGTAGAATTAGTATTCCTTCCAAATAAAAGAATCAAATATTTTGTCAGAAATCAGCTTTATGCGATCATCAATCATCTCTTTTTAGGGGAACGTCTTTCTGGACGTCCTTTACACTGCTTATCTGGTGACCGTTCTCCGTGGCTGTTGCACAACATGGGCCTTTGTCTATTGCACTCAGGAAGGCCCATTCAAGCATTTGACTGCTTAGTTGCAGCTGTTCGCTTTCATCATGCTGACCCCAGACTGTGGCTGAGACTTGCAGAGTGCTGCATTGCTGCTCATCATCCGGTGAGTATATATTGTGGACACAAGGTTATATTCAACACATTTATTAACTAACTGAATGTTAGATAAGTACAATATAGCTTGTATTCATTGTCCTCGCAATTCTTCCAACTCCTTGCTGCTTTGACTCTCTCTCTCACCACCAATGTCTCTTATGCATCCCTGCTCACTTCTTTTACTTGATATTTCTCTGTAAATGCAACATCTTATAGACCAAAAGTAGTGCTTATCCTACTTCTAGAAATAACTAAGCACACTTCAAATTAAGGTGATTGGTAATTTTATTGGCAGTGATACCAAGTATCTGGGAGTACTAAATATACCAGTGTATAGTTTGATCACTTGCATTGTATATTAGTTGCAATTTCCATTTTTATTTGCCTTGTGAATAGTGTAACCCTAGATTTTTTGTATTCTTTAAATACTGTTGAGTGAACTCCATTGGATTGATTAATTTTTCTACTCGATGAAAAGTATATTCTCAAGGATTAATAATTCCTTTGTGTCTAATATTCTTACACAGATACCATTAAGCTCATTTAAATTGCCATTGCTTAAGGTGCTATCCCACTTCACCCATTTATGCTTTAAGTTCCAATTTTGAAACAGCAGTGATTTGGCAGAAATTTAATAACCCATCCTGGGCTGAGTATTTGTATAGGTCTGTCATATAAGAGACGCTGCTGACATTAGGTGAATAAAGTTAGTCACTTCTTGCAAAAGGACATGCAATTATTGTTTAGTAATTCATCCAAAGATAGGTAAATAAATTCAACTTAACTGCATTATGCCTTATGTCAGTAAAACTATTGAAATAACCAGTGGCATTGCAGTGTTTGGGGGGCTGTTGAGCTTGGTCTTGGGGAAATCATTCTCTGTGATAGTCTGTCACTATTTCTATTATAAAAACTTGCTAATCTTCCCTAATTGTCTATCTAAAAATATGCATCATTGCGTATCATTGCATGCATTGCAAATCTAAAAATATTCATCATTGTTGAGTGAAAAATGGCCGAATTGAAGTAACATAGGAAGGTGCTCTCTTTGTACAAAAAGCTGATTATTCTTAAAATATATGATGAGAAAAAACCCTTCCCTATTGTTTTCCAGCATGCAATAAATAAAATGTTGTAATATCCCAGTTAAAATGCTATCCTGCCAATAATTCAGTTTTCACCCAGTCCCAAAAAGTGTCTCCCCAGCAGGTTTTAGAGCATTTATTTCCACAAAATCAAGGTATACTTTCTCTGGTTACCTAAATGTATTAATGTTGTTTTAAATGATATAGTATTGTTTTTTGATCTGTGTGAATATTTGAAATACCTTTCTCCTATTGATTAGTGAATTAATACCTTCTCCTCAGGGAAATGAAGCAGATTTTGATTTGTCAGCCAGAAGAAAAGACTTAGTTCAAGGTGTGGTGGGTGTTCCACCCCACAGAAAAATTGTGCTTACCTCACATCTCAACAAAGATGATAAATACAGGTATTGAAGCATCATAAACCTTACATCTCTTTTCTTATCATCACCTTAATTTGGCAATTTGGTTTTGTATTTAGCAATTTAGTTATAATGATATTAAGGTTATAGGTTAACTTGTCAATGCTCAATATATTGTGATAAAATTACTTCAATATTGATCAATGGCTTCCTTTTAATTTTAATATTTTGGATTAAATCAAGGATGCGAATAAATCTATAATACCTAAGCTGTTGATATTGCTGCCTAATATTTTAATACAATTAAAGTTCTAAAGTTATTCTTCAGGTGATAAGTACATTATTGTAGTTGTACCATTAATAAATAGGTTTGACCTCCATAGTTCTTTCCAGCTATTGAATAGCGTTGAACCATGAAATTTTTATAATTTTGCATGAATTTCATACTTGAGAGCAAGGTGTCAGACCCCATCTTAAATGCTGCAAGTATATGGGATCCGGCGGACGAAATATACACCCGCGAACTCAAGAAAGTGCAGCGCAAGGCAATACGTTTTGTGAAAAAATGCTACAACAAAAAAGCTAGTGTTAGAAAAATGCTCTCAGATGCAGGTTGGGAACCCTTAAAAGAAAGGAGATTGGAAGCTAGGCTTCGATTACTTGATAAATTTCAAGACGCATTTGCAGAAGACGTAATGAATATTATGCGACCCCCCTTCTATTTTGGCCGATCCGACAATGAGTGTAAAATAAGGGAAGTAGATGCTAGGACTAGTCCTTTTAAGGACTCATTCTTTCCTTGAACGAGACACGATAATAACAAGATAAGGAAATAGCTCGGACATCTGGTGTTTACACCGCCTGCCACACACCGAAAGGCAGCTTGTAGAGTATTGATGTAGATGTAGATGAGAGAGCCAGTTTGAATGTTTACCAGACCTTCAATATTTTATGCATTCATTCTATTCTTAAATGTCATAATGCTTGGCTTATATAATTCAGTTTTCTTATCACTGTCTGAAATTGTACTTTAAAATGTGCTTGTAATTATGCAGCTGTGATGGTCAGTCTTCTGCAATCCCAGTACCTTCCTTGGAATTTGCATCACTTTGTCTGAGAAATGCTCTGCAGTTAATTCTCCCAAATGCACAAATGCCATCTCCAGCAGCATCATCTGCTATGGAAGATGAAGGAAGCCAATTGGGGAAATGGCCAAAGCCTTCATCTACTCCATCTGAGGAAAGCACAGAAAAAGTTTCTGGTGGTCCTCAGTCAAGGCTAGCTGCCACACCTGAGTGTGAGTTTCATTTATACATACTGATCTTTTTTCTCACTCTAAACTTTTATTACTTCAGTGTTACCTTTGACTTTGGTTCCCAGGGCTAGCCTGAGTTGATTTGGCATCCTGGGTTGGGATTCATACAGGCCCCTTCTGTACAAAGACTTTAAAAAATAGCCATTTTTTTAAGACTCCTTTTATGAAAGGTATTTTATGGCTTTTTTTAAATTATCAATCATCTCTTTTTAGGGGAACGTCTTTCTGGACGTCCTTTACACTGCTTATCTGGTGACCGTTCTCCGTGGCTGTTGCACAACATGGGCCTTTGTCTATTGCACTCAGGAAGGCCCATTCAAGCATTTGACTGCTTAGTTGCAGCTGTTCGCTTTCATCATGCTGACCCCAGACTGTGGCTGAGACTTGCAGAGTGCTGCATTGCTGCTCATCATCCGGTGAGTATATATTGTGGACACAAGGTTATATTCAACACATTTATTAACTNGTGCACATTACCCTGGCAATAAAATACCAATTCTTATGAAAATTCTAAAACTGAGATTCATCTACGCAGTGGGAAAACCACAAAAATTTTTGTATATTTCTATAAAAATGTTGAAGATATTTGCGCCTCATAAAACCCTCGAACTAACTCTGTGCCCAAGATCTGTTTTATTCAATGAGAGACCACTTTGGCCCATAGCAGGTAGTATTTGATGCTGCTTATTTACAGTTTTTTACAGAGCATGCAGTTCAAACATTAATGAAACTTCAAATCTGATTCCTCTCAAATTAAACTTATGTAATCTGGAACATTCAAAGCTAGGCTTGTTTGAAGTTGAGATACCATTATTCTCTCAGTCATCTCGTAATTACATTAAATAAATAAATTACTTCAGTCAAAACATTTCAGCCTGGTCACTGTTGTAGATTAGTCATGTAATGGATATTTGCTTCATTCTATGAATTCAATGTTTCAGGTCCATCAATGAATAGTGGTATGGTAAGTGGAGGAAATGGAATTTCAAGTGGTGGAAGTGGTTCTTACACTGGTGATTTGGGTGCACTGCACTGCTCAGTTCTTGCAGCATCTGCCTATGTATCTCTCTGCCTTGGTGATTGTGCCATTGCGCTGCAGCATGCTCAGAATCTTCTCACTCAACCAAGACTCTCTGGTGCTCACAGGTAAACTCTTTCATATGTTCATGAAACTTTGGAAGTCTATTTGATTGCATGTGTTGGAGGTGATCCTAAATTAGGATTCAACCAGAGGCCAACATTTTACAATTCAGCTGTTGACTTAGGTCTATTAAAACACTTCTGATTTTTTATATGAGGTCAGTAATTACTGGACACTTGATTCTGGCTCATCAATAAATGCTGAAAATTATAATTTTACTTACTAAGTACAATAGGTAGGGTTCAGCTTATTATGGTCTTTTTCTAAGTAGCCACCCACTAAAGCTCCTTCATAGTCGTAAAAATCTTACATCATTAAATTACTTATTATTCAAAATTTTCTGTGATGAAATATGCACCTGTCATTTTCATAAATTTGTACATGAAATTCTGGCTTCAGGTTTTAAATAAGCATACTCACATGCTGTTCAAATATCAGAACTTCAATTATTTTCATTTTGTACACAACTTTCTCTAGGCTTCTTGGTCACCTGTATGCAGCAGAGGCTTTGATACTGCTTGACAGGCTTTCTGAGGCAGTTTCTCACCTCAATCCAGAGAATGTTTGGGACATCTCTCTTTCTGTACCAGCTGCTCCTTTTGAAGGAGTCAACCCCATTGGAACAGACAGTGATGCACGAGATGATATAGCTGTTGGTAGCAAAGGAGTGGATGGAATAACTCCTCCAACAACTGTTCCTTCATCAACAGGCACATCAGCGACCATTTCATCATCGACTCCCAGTTCAACTTCAAGTAGTGAGAATGGACGAATTCTAAAAGGTAATTTTAGTCTTAGTGGCAGGATGCCAATGCTAAGCATGTAATGTAGAAATATTATAATTTCTTTGTGAATCCAGTTTGAATCCCTCTATGAATTGTTCATGAAAAGGTTTGGTGAAATTTTTAAATTCAAGTGCTAACCAATATGCTGGAAATAAAATATGTGCATCTTAGATACTTCAACCATTCTGAAAGTAAAATCATTCACTGAAGATTAGGTAGTAGACATTTTATGTATGTGCAAGCTGTGAATATTAAAACTCATGTTGAACTAAAATGTTTTCAAAATTTTAGAATTTTTAAGGACTTACCATATTAATATATACATATCCATTGCTATTATTATTACTAATCAATTATAAGGACACAAGTTATTTCATTTGAGGCAGACTGTTCAGAAAAAACATCATGTCATTGTCAACTCATAATTTTTAATTTGAAATTTATGTTATTTTGCAGCATATAAAAGAATCTTTTCAGATTTTAAGTAATTATTTATAGTGAATCTCCTCTTCCTAATAATTTTGATTATTTAATTTAAATCCTCAGCATTTCTTTATAAGAAGGGTTCACTTTGAAAGATTTGATGATGTACAAATTTGATATGCAGTCTTGAGTTGGAAGTAGTTAATTTTGGGAAATTAATGCTCAAGGTATGATTAGATTTATCTTTGCTCGAAAAAGCTCAATTAGGATTGATAATATCATTAAAGTAAGACATTTATTTTTTATTTTTGATTTAGCATGGTTTCCTGCCACACTTGCCACTGCTAGAGTTGTGATGCAATATAACTTGGCAGTTGCATTTGCAATTCGTGGGGAGCTAGAGAAAGCTGCTGAAACCCTAAAACAGGTAATCTTATGTATTTATTTTCACAGCTTTATCAAAAACTAAGTATTAAAATGGAATTTCATATTGTAAGAAAATACATGATCGAATTCTGCCCATTAAGGAAGCTAAAATCATGCTAAAATGCCAGTCAACACACCAAGGCTGAAATATTACTTTCAAAAGCTCTTGATTTGCCCATTAGTGTTAATAAATTATAATAAACCTACAGTGAGCATATCTTGACTTTCAAAACTATTTTCTAGACAAGTAGGAAATAAACTCTAACTCATAAGTATTAGAGAAAGGTGAATAACTTAGCACAGAAAAGCCATGCAGCTAAATCCCAAAGGAATAACAGGTGTGGAAAATAGTATTATAACTGGAACTCAATCCCAGGTTTACCATTTTCTGAACAGGTATTCTAACCACTGAACTACCATGCCACATCTCTTCCACACTGTTTTCAGGAATGCTTCTTTAGCAATGCAAGTGGGATCCATGTGTGGTAAGTGGGATATCTGGGTTCAAGTCCCAGTCATGTCGCTATTTTTCACATTTGTTTATCCTTACGTTTCAAGGCATACACCTCAATTAGGAAGGTAAATTTCCAATTGGTCAATTTCAAAGGCTTCGGAGAAATCCTAGATTTCTCTAAAGTCTTTGATTTTTTGGACCACAACCTATTGATCCACAAATTAGCCCAAGGTTATAATATTTATGGCAACTTTTAAAATCTATTATCAAGCATCCTAAGTAACTGTACTCTGCATGCAATGACTCCTGAACCCATATCCAATTGGATGGCTGTGACCTTGGGTGTACCTCAGGGTAGTACATTAAGACCTTATCTATTCAATCTATTTATTGATGATTTAGTGATTATACCCTCTACAATGAAGGACATTTTATTTTATGCAGATGACTGCAAAATTTTCTCTCGAGTGACCATAAGTGAAGAGTGTGAAAGATTTCAAAGAATGTTAAGTGAAATTTCCCAGTGGTGTGGTGAAGTTAAACACAAGCAAATGTCATGTAATGTTGATCTCTTTGAAAAAGACCATTGGTTACAACTACATGATAAATAAAATGACACTCCCAAGAGTATTTCAACAGATGGATCTGAGCGTCATCATAGGTTAGCTTACGCTTGCTCAACATACCACAAAAATAAAAAAATCAGTTCCTCTCTCTCTTGGGTCTCTTTTATCATTTTACTGATATTACTGGATCTTTCCTTATACATTTCCTTCAGGTTCTGTCCTACTGCTCCCCTATCTTGTCCATGTCCACTGCAGCCCATCTTCCCTCCTTAGACAGAATCACAAGCTTTTTCCGCAGAATTGTGAAAACCAGAGTTTCTTCTTTCTGATAAGCTTCCAATAGTACTATACTATCTTCTCTTTCTGCCAATCAAACTAAACACGATTTAACCTTCTTATAATCACTACTAAATTCTCTTTCTGGCTGTTCTGTCTTAGCTTCTCTCCTTAATTATTGTTTCCCCAACAGATGTACCTATTTAACATGTTTTTTTGCTTACTTGTTAAAAGGGTTGCTCAATATGTCTTTATAAAAACAAATTATTTTGTTTAGATTTTTTTTTATTTTCAACAAAATCTCCTTTTAACTCTATACATTTTTCCAAGTATTCCTCCAACTTTTTTAAGCCATCCAAAAAGTAGGATTTCAGAGGGACCTCAAAACAGGCATCTGTTTGATCGATGACCTCCTTGTTCGGTGTGAACCAATGTCTGTCAAGCCATTTTTTCAAGTTTAGAAATAAAACAAAGTCGCTGGGGACTAAATCCAGTGAATACGGTGGATGTTGTAATAATTCCAACTTTAATTCCATAATTTTGGCCATCGAAACTGCAGGTGTGCACTGTCTTGTTGGAAGAGGATCTTTTTCAAATGAGGACGTTTTTTCTTGATTTCTTTACTCAACTGGTGCAATAATGATGCATAATACACTCCAGTTATCGTTTGACCTTTTCCATGTAATCAGTGTAGATTATTCTATGTGCATCCCAAAATACCATGGCCATCACCTTGCTGGCCAATTTCACTGTCTTCGCCTTCTTCAGAGCCCATTCGCATTCAAAAACCCACTATTTTAACTGTTCCTTTGTCTCTGGAGTGTAGTATGTCAAGACCATGTTCCATCTACAGTTATGCATCGAAGCAGAAACTTGTCAGGATTGCAATGGAAAAGTGCCAAAATAGCCTCAGAGCATTTATTCTCCTCTGAGAGCAAACGCAGCACCCATCTTGCCGAGATTTTTCTCACACTCAATTTTATGCAAAATTGAGAACACTTTACCTTGCGATATGCCTGTTGGCTCAACTATTTTGTGCACTCTCATTTGTCAATTACTCTAAACTATATTGCGGATTTTGTGAATCATATCAGGGGTAGTCACTTCCACTGGATGTCCCAAACAATGTTCATCTTTGGTGGATGTATGGCCATGTTTAAACTCACTAACCCAATTGTGAACAGTTCTAAATGCAGGAGCAGATGTGTCAAGTACTTCATCTAACTCAGCTTAGATCTCTTTTGGTGTTAAGCATTTTAAATATTAGTGTTTAATCACTGCTCAGTACTTTTTTCCACCTAGACTTTAACAGCTATCTAGTGAGTAATGATGCTTACTAAAAACAAACCATTTATGATACTACAAGTGCCATCTCTTGGATTTTCCAAGGACTTATTGAACGACCCTCATATGATTATCACTCTTAATTGGCTTTATAATGCTGTATATGATAAATAAATACCTTGACCCTTCCCTCATAATTTTCAGGTTTGGAAGTCTAAAGGACCTGGCTGTGATGTACCTATTCATGTAATTATGCTTGCTCTTTACATTGAGCTTCAACTAGGTATGTGGATATTGTATCTTATTAATGGAAATCTTTTCTTTTGTCTCATTGCAAATTTATTTCATAGCTTTACTTTTAACCTATGTAATTTTATTCAGGACATGCGGATGTTTCAAGGTCTCTCATTAAACAACATTCACCACAGTATCGCTGATGGAAATGGAAGAGAGAGGGATAAGGATACTTAATTATTTGATAATGGCATTTGATGAATTTGCAAATTTGTTTGGAGCTTGACAACTGGAAACTGAGCCAAAAATGTTGAACTGAAATGGAAGACATGCTGTAATCAAATAAATTGTAGAAGTGATCTACAAAATTTTGTATTTATATTCTGATTTGAGATAAAGTGAGATTTTAAAATCAAAAGTGATAATACTATTGTATACTCTGAAATAATTTCACTCATGAGTGAAATTTACTTGCATATCCCTCTCCTATTTCTCAGAAATATTGGAATTGTGAGATTTAACTTTGTATGATTTATCTGTTGCGCTAAATATTTAACAATAAGCTCAATAACTTGAACTTTTAAGGTACAATCTAAAATGAAAGTTGCTTTAAATATTTATTTTAGCCTTATTTTTCATGTCTTAAGTATAAATTTTCACTCTAAAATTCAGATAAACATGATTTGATTGTTTCTATTTAAATAAATCTCTTTTCTGCAACTTCTTAATCATCTTCTAGTCAATTTTAGGTTTCATGTATTATCTTATGTAGACAGCTGTTTTGAAAAAAATATCTATAAATTTGCCTTGAGCAATCTTCTTCCTAAAAACTAGTTTTGGAACAGAACCAAGAGAATTTTTGTCTTAAAATTATTGGCTTGTTTTCATTGTCTTATCATTTTTTGTATTGTTTTTAATCAAAAGTTCTCAGCTTTTGTTTATTCAACTTTTAACTCTTACAGCTAAATTATTGGATGACTGAATTCAGCCAATATAGTTAACATCTGTTTATCTTCTACCAATTTCAACTGGATGAATACTGGAACAAGTAGCATTCAAGATGCATCAAGTTCTGTTTTTTTTTCATTCCAGACTTAAATGCACTGAAAAAAATTAATATCCTGTATTAACTGCAACTCAAACATCCACAGTGGCATTTCATTCAAATTCACAAAACTTAAAAATTTCATTACTTAGTATTTATTACAGAGGTAATGTTTATGTAATTTTGGAATGATTTTTGTTCAGCTGGATTTCGTAAGAGAAATTTGTATATTTGATAACTTTTTTGGCCTTTTATAATAATCTTCCAGTATTTAATATGGTACAAATTTTAATATCAAGTCTCTATTGGTGGAATAATCATTCAAGCCTAGAAATAGTACAGAATCCGCATATAAATTTTTGTAAAGAAAGTCATCTGTAAAATGAAACAGTAAGTTTAAAGTCAGTTTTTAGAGCACTGGATATTTGGTGTATAGGTTTTTGATGATTGGTGATTGCTTTCAATGGTTTAACCTGTAAAAAAAATGACAAAGCCTTGGAAGTAACAAGTATTATTTTGTGCTACATTTAACATAGTCTATGGATATCTTACTGATTAAATTTTATTTGTCCTATTCTTTGATTTTGTGATATCACTCATGTTTTTAATGCTGTAAGTTATTTCTGATATTATTACCCATTTACTTCATGTTTTTCTCCCTCAACTTCCAGGTTATTGCTGGACCACTTGTACTTTCAATGAAAGTGTTCATAGAGCTAAAGAAATAATTCTGATCATGATTTTCTTTTGTAATCTCAATATTATTTTACTAACATCAAAATTATGTATTTCTTAAAATTGAGTTTCATTTATCTGTTGCTATGGAGTTTTGTAGCTCATTTTTCTAAGCAGACTGAAGCAGTTTCTGTAGTTCCTCTTTTGTTTTTCTTACTAAATATATTGGTCAAGTTTGAGAAATAAAAGAATTTTTATGGCATAATTAATTTATGAACTTTTCATTTGTTCAGTTACTTGAGGTTAATGCTAAATGCCAAAGAAATTTAGTAATACTCTTACCATTTGAAATGGTAATTCTGTGAATAACTTTTACTTAGTTTAACAAAGTTATCATTCTTAACTTCAAGGTTTTTTGTATGAATCATTGCCTTAAATAATGATTACCTAATAATTTAATAGAGATATAATTCACTACCAAAGATCCCAACATTCCTTTTTGGAATTAATATTTGTTTTTATTTCCACTTTCACTTGACTTCAGTTTTGCAAAGATTCTTAACTGGGGTTCTTCTTCAAGTGGCATAATGACATTCCCAAAGTAAGACTGCTTACTTTTAATAAAAATATTCATAGGCATTTTTAATAAATTTTTGCTGCAAGGATTGGTAGATTATATGCTACAGAACCCTTTATTAACCAAACAACTTATTTTTCTGAGCAAATCTAAGGGGTTGCACTTTACATGAATTTAAAATCTCTGAATTTTTATTCAAGCTCTCTTAGTTAATGAGACGATTAATTCAGTTAATAAAAAGAATTTGCAATGATTATACCAATCAAAACAAAAATGTGTCTCCCATCTGTATAATTTTGGTGATGGTGATGATAAATTTAAATGCCCAGTTATTCCTCTCATCATAGTTTCTCAATCCAATTTTTATCATAAAATGATCAGAGATCTAACTTCATCTTTCAAATAGTGGATTACTGGGGAATAAATTTGTCTTAATTGTGTGATGGAAGAAAAAAATTTTTAAATATTTTTCAAAATTTTTTCTTTTTGTAATTATTATGAATATTTTTAAATATGTTGAGAATTCCCAAATCCCATTAAACTTTTTACACAAAAGTTACTTTATTTATAAAACAACAAACCTTCAGCTGCTGCAGTGTCCTAAGAGCATTGGTGCTACTTCACAAGTAAATTCATTGCTTACTTTTAATAAAAATATTCGTAGGCATTAACAATGGTATATTTTTGCTGAACAATGAAATATCAAATTGAGGATATAAAATATATACAGCTATAAATCACTCTGAATAAATTTCATTTATACACAATCTTTGTAGTAAAATAACAAGATATTCTTTTATCAAATCCAAACAACGAGAACAAGAAAACAAATTCACAGATATTTACAGGTTGTAACTGAAATTACTAGGAAATATTACACAATGATGATTAACCTAGAGAACTGCAGAATAAAATGCAAAGGTGCACCAAGTTTGATTGTTAAGGTTCACTTATTTTTACTCCTCTATCCAAAATTGCTGAAAGTTTTCTTGTCTTTTTATCAGTTTTGTGGCGAGATTGGACAGACAAAAAGTGTTTGAGCCCTGGATCTATGTGTACATATTCCCCTGAGCCATCCTTGCTCGATGTGTCCTTCTTCAGCCACCCTTTTCGCTTTGAAGACTCTTCCTTGTTCTCTGATGTTCTGTTTGAAACGATACAAATTACATTTTTAAATTGTGAAATCTCAGGATTTCTTAAATATTGAACATTACAAATTAATAAAGGGTCCCTAACTTGTGGCCCTGGACGCTACCTTAATGGCACTCCACACTAATCATTGGAGCTAACTTGGAGGACCCTTGAATACATTAACTGTGATTCAAAAACTGTGTTGTTGGGGGCCTAAATAGGACCTACATCCTTCCCATGGAGGCCCTTTTAAACGCATGCAAGAAGTAAAGAAGACAGGCTACCTAAAATGGTCCTTAAACATCCTTTTAAAACATAATCTGATATTATGACAGCCTCCATTTACCCTGATCCTGGTTTCCCTAGCATTTCTTATTCCATTTCTCTCATTTCTTTAAATTATACAACACTGATCACTTTTGTTTCTGGGATTAAATATCTCATCTTTTAGACAGGGCTCCACACACCCATATGATTGCTAACAAAATTACCTCTTATAAACTTGCTCTTTTCACTATCTAAAAATATCACTGAGATACTGATGAATTTTATAATTTTGAGCAGGAAAGTTTTTGTTGTCCATTTACAGTAAACATTTTTCCAGGTGAATAGTATGAAAAAATGTTCTCGAGTATCCACCCTGGCTAATTCTGGTGATATTGCTGTCGCCATTGTTTCAATGACACACTGGGATTTTCCTCAGGGTTTAAGAGTGTCATCAAAACATCAGCAACAGCAACATTACCAGAATTAACACGAGTGAAAACACAAGAATAAGTTGTACACAAGTTTACAATCTCAAAAAGAAATATAAAGAAAAATTGAACTTTTTAGACTTACTGTATTTTCCTGTATAAATTCTTAAATTTCTCTTTTCACTCTTTCAACACAAGATGAATGGCTTTTCAAACTTCATCGGTTATTTCTGGTTTATTCTCATCATAACTGCATATGTAAGTAACTTTAACAGTAGAGCCAATAGTATCTTCTTCTTTTGTCTATATTATAGTCTATGTTTGCTTAAACTTAACCCTTTCACGACGGCTATATTCTCGTAGAATCATATCCGTGTTCCGAGGCTTTTGCAGAAAAAAATATCTCTGAGACACAAAGCCCTCCTAAACCTCTGCCGATGCTAGTTACCCTTTTGGGTCCTTCACAGCGGTTCTCTGGGGAGGTTTATGGCCCCTAAAGCAGCATGGGGGTTAGCAAAACTAAATATTGTTGCAGTTATTTTGCTAAAGAATCATTTGTTGCACACATGGCCAATATGTCTTTTGTGATGAAATTCTCATGCTTCGCTGATGACATACAACTTTTAATCAAACTCTACTATTGATATTAACATATTTAGCAATCTGCCATAATGATATTGAAATATCTACTATTTTCTCTAAATATGTTAATATTAACGCTACAATTATTTCATTTAAAAGCTGTAAACTACAAGCAAAATATGAGATTCTCCACTCCAAGGATATATTGACTGAAAGAGCAACAAATCATTTTTTAGCAAAACAGTTGCAATAACATTTATTTAACCGCGGCCCCATGCTGTAAAATGGGCTGCACATTAGCCCTAAGACCAATGCGGTTGCCCGGAGAAGGGTGAGGTAACCCACAATTAAAGCCAGAAAGGGGCCAAAAAATATACCTGGAAGCTATATTTCTCCTTGATGAATAAGCTTGTACCTGTGTTGTCTATACACAACATTCATTCGCAAAGTCTCTGTCGTCTATAGACGACAACAGTAGCAAAAGGGTTAAATAAACTGATTTTGCAAAAGTTTCAAACTTTGCACATTATTAAAAATTGATCCATTAAAGAAGATACAATTTATTATCATTATTATGAACCTCAATTATTAAGTAGTGTGGGTGTATATGCTTGTATGTATGTTTGCTTAAAACTTGAGAACCAGAAGTTGAAAATTTTTCAAACTGTACATTATTAGAAGTTGATAGAGCTCAATGAATATGCAAATAATAACCCTTAATTCATGGTTATTTTTATTATTACAAAATATTCTTTACTTATGTTTTACAACACTATAAAAACTATGCCCTAGCTTGTTTATTTTCACCTTGAAATACATTTCCTTCAACAATGTATGCAATAAAAATTTTTAAATATATTTTTAATCAGGTAAAAGTAGATTATATTATATACCTTGGATTTTGGAGTGAGGCATCTTTAAGTGATGGACCAGCAAACTGACTTCCACAGTGACAATGGGGCCAAAGAGGTGGTGCACACTGTAATCTTCTTCTTAAAGTGTGAAAAGCCTCAGACTGTGGCAAAAGCATCAGAAGGCCATACAAAGCACGCAGAAGGGACTCTCTACTTCCATGCCGTCCTCCTCCTGGAGGTTTTGTTCCAAGTAGCTCCAATCTTAGATCTGATAAAAAATGCAGATGAGGTAATTAAAATTTAAACCTCTGAGTTCTTCTCCTAATAAATATGACATTCGGGATAATGAGATGTAAAACTGTCACAATGAGAAGCTTAAACGGTTATAAATAGTGAAACTGTAGTAGAAAAGATGAAGGCAAGTTAGAGAAGCTTACTGGGAAAAAAATTGAATGATAAGAAAGACCCATTAAAAAGGGAGTTATAATGCACATGGAAGTGACTGCAATGGATGACAGAAAGTTGTTGACCATTCCTTAAATGGGAAGAATAAATTAAATGCACACCTGCTGCTTTATTCCCAGAAAGTCCGTCTACAGATATTTAAAAAGAATGCATTGTAACAAATTCCAAGCAGTCAAAAAAGAATTAGCAATGGATTGCAGAAAATTTATATTGATAATATTAAGGAAGTGAGGTTGAAGGTGCAAATTTGATTGACTTAACCTTTCTTGGAGAGGTTAAGTTTCAGTGAGCCTCTCCTTCACTTATTATCTACAGTTCTGCTGTTAGCATTTGGAGTTTGAATGTTACAAATAAGATAATGGAAAAAAGTTACGTAAAGACTAAAGTGTAAATAATTTTTAGAGGTTAAATTTTTAAGAACAATGTTGAAAAAAGTATAAAATAACTCAGAGTTGTAAAAAACAATTTGAAAATTTTCAGCTATACTCTAATCTCTAATATTAATATCAAAAAATCACAAGATACTAAATACATTTTTTAAACCATTCACTAAGCAAACAAATATTCAGACATTGATAGTTATCTGGAATTAGATACTGTGTAATGCTGTGAAAAACCGAAAATCCCATTAAGTGTCCTCCCTAGAAATAAAAACTATAAGAAGCACTACTATCAATGTAATAAAGTACTTTATTCAATGAATAATAAAATACTCACATGTAAATATTGGTGATTCTATAAGCTGAATCAAGCGATCAATTTCAGTCAAAAATTCAACAGTTACATCCAAGTCACCACTGCACAGTGTAGCAGAGAGAACGTTAAGGCAACAATGATAAACCAAAGGAATAAAATAAAATTTTCTAGCTACTCCAAGTACAGAAGAAATTCTATCAACTCAAGACAAGAAAAGGAAAATTTATGCAGTGAATTTAATTGAAGAATTGGAATCAATAAAAGATTTTCTGGTACAAACAATAAATCCTCTTCAGGTTTTACAATGTATCCTCACCAGAGATTTGATCAGTGTCTTTCCTAATTTGCAAATAGCTTTGTGTGTTTTATGGGACTTTTCCAGAGACTGCTGCTGCTAAGATACTTATACTCAAAAGCAATGTGAACTATTAACTCATAATGACCATTCCCAATGTCAGCTTAGGGAATTTGCTATGTTACTGATGATTTGTGACTCATGTAAGTGGGGAATGAAGTCACAAAACATTGGTTCTTCTTTCTCTCAAGTCTTTGAAAATAATTTTTACCTGCTAATCAGGTTATGCACTGTTTTGGTATTTAATTTTAATGTTTGCACTCAAGTGGCAGATAGGCTGGCCACAGTTCTGTACACAACCATTTGTAGAGAAGATATACAGAAGAAAGTGAAGAGACAAATTTAGAAGGGTAAGGCTGATTAAATAAAAAAATTTATAATGACAAGCATGAGTAAACATCTGCTAAAAGGAAGTATGAAGATTAGAGATAGTATTGGGGATGTCACGCAAATTTCCTTTTATTTGCTGTCAAAACACATTCATTGCAACTCATACACGACCAAAGGGCCAAGAAACAAACTCTTTTCCTTTTCATTTGCTATCATCTCTGTAGCAGAATAACTGGAATGGTGTTCCCAATTGCAATCTCCATGAGGTGCTAAAGATGGCAATTAAATGTCACAATATCGACTGAAAGTTATGTAGCCAAACAGTGAAATCTAGAAGACTTTCCCATAGTAGCTAGTAGGGAATGTGAGAGATAAAACACATATGTTGGATAAAATCAAATACCTAATGTGTATTTGTACAACCCAAGCAGAACTAAAAAAATGGCACAAACTTTCATAAACCTGCCATAGGAAATGTGGTCCAGAAATTCCGAAGTACACTGATTGACAAAAACCAATCATGAGGGATTGCACACAAACCCAATCTGTGGTTTAACCAGCAAAGACTGGACAAAGGACAACAAAGTACTTATAAAATAACTTTTCATAGGCTAAATCCATCCTAAATACTTACAGTTAAGTTCTAAATAAAAGGATACAATGTACTGATTAGCTCAGAAGCTGTATCATAATTCTGAGTTAACAGTAAAAGGGCAACAGTGGCTATAGGACTATGGCACCAGCAAGCATATAGGCACTGAAACAATTCATGAGCTTCCTGAAATACAAATATCATTGATTTAATTTCCCTCGATCATCAGGATTAAAATTTTCAATTTTCTTTTTAATTCAGCTGACCTTATCAGCTAAATTCTTCAATTTCATTCTAAGAGTGAAGAGCTCAGTCGATGTTAACAATATTGAATTCAAGTTTTCCACCATTAGACTTGCAAAAGCTAGATCCTCCTCTGCAATCAATGCCTCTGATAATGCACGGTAGATAGCCTCAGAATTCAGTAATGCACACAACTGTCTGAAAAAAAAAATACTTTCGATTGTAAGGTTTAGCTTTCACTTAAATCCCTTAATTCAATGAATGTCTTTCCTAGAAAATTTCCCTTTATATGAAAACCAACCCACATAATCCTTGGTTTTCCAAAATCATTCAATGAATTACTTGTCACTTTATCAGTTAAGTTAGGCCTTCTGTTATGTACCAATTAGCAGTACCAGTTATCTGCTCCTATAGAAGAAAAGATGTTACATCCATATTTTCTAACCAAGCATCATCAGAGATTTAATTTTTAATGGAAAATTTAATTTGTATTTCAATCATACAAGATACATCAGGAAAAATCATGGTGTAAAAAAATGTAAGAATAAAATGTATTTTACACCCTTTCCTACACATATTTACTATATTTAAACCTTACCTTATGACAAAAGACCCCCTGTCTTCAAGGAGTAATCGATCAGAGGAAAACAGACGCAAAAGCCCAACAATGAATTTGGAGAAGTATGGGTTGGGCACAAAAGCTGAAATAGATAAACAGTATTTAGATGAACACTAAGCAAATATATTTTAAGTGTTACTCTTCTTATTAAGTTACATACTTTTCTCAACTTAAAAAATTCGATTTTTGTTATTTTTGCATAAATGTAAAGAATGAACCTTTAAATGTTCAGGCAAAGCAAACTGCTGAGCTGTTTTTCTTGAACAGTGCAGAGCACTCAAGGAGCTGCTGGTCACACCCAATGTCAGCTTGCAGTATCAAACATATGGAAGTTTAATAGCTTCTCCTAAAGCTTTATAATCCCATCAATTAACTCTAATTTACCTGTTAAAGAAGCTTCAAGAAGCCTTTTTTACTTCTACTTCTACTTTCTAAGGGTAATAANTCACATAATAAAATTCTCATTCACTCACTTGGTATTGCATACAACAATGTAAATGATGAATCCATCCTAAAACAGCCACTTTGGTGGCCACAGAGGAATGATTCAAGTGTCTTGTGAGAACCTCTACCACTGATTCCAAATCAAGTTTTGATGATCCCCCGACTTTCTCCTCATCCTTTTCATTTTTTTCTAGTGTTTTAACTTCATTCACATCCTGTTCATAAAAATATTAAACAGCTGGTAACATGTATGTGCTTAATATTTATGTAACAGTTTTCTAAAAGAACTTTTTGCCTAACAATAAAAGTAATTTCCACACAAAATATTTTTTAAATGCTGTAAATGAGACCAAGAAAGGTAATTAAAATTTTGAAAGATTGACCATGAAAATAGAGTAACTATGTCATAATTAATGAATTCAATATCTCCTCTAGTATTCACAACAAACCATGTCATAATCTTGAAATCCATGTAATAACACTGCGTTTACTTAAAAATATTATGAATATCAGTGACATTTTATTTATGTTAATGACTTTATTTTTAAATATTCTGTAAGGTTTCCAGGGTTATGCATGGTGCTTTTGTATTTAGTTTTATACACTGTATTTTTACGTATTTAATTGCAAAAGTATTGTCATCCATTTCCTAGTAAACATTTCCTTACGTGCATACTTGATTTTGTTTATTGAAGGACTGATCAACTGTACATTTAAACTATTGTGACACTCTTTTGCATCTTTCAGCCATTACTATTGGTAAGTTTGCTCAGGTTTTTCACACCTTCTTAGCAGGTGTTATCTTGAGGAGGAATAATTTTTCCATAAGGGAAAAATTTTTCCCTAAGGACCTCTTAGGTTTTTAACTTCCATATTTTTACTATTAATTCTCAACCAATCTCTATCAAAACGACCAGCCATTATAAAAATTACCAAGACTTAGCTGGAAGTGGAATCTAATCTCAATCCTGCACAAATAAAGAGATTGTATTGTTATCATTATTATGGGGATAAGATAGTGGAATTTGAAAAAAAAGAACTGCAAAAATTCTTTGTAAAATTTTTCTCTTGAAAAGTCAATGCAGCGACTTAAGAGTAAGGAATTTTGATAATTACAAGACTATGGAGGATGTGCTTAAGTGAGTATGAGTAAAGAGATTTATTTCATAAATAAAATCACAAAGAATGTTAGATGTCCCTAATTCTGCTGATGCACTCTGTACTGAAAAAGCCACTGGACAGAATAACAGGAACTTAATGATAGATTCAGACAAAGGTTATCCTCACCTGAAACACTTGAATCATCTCCTTCCTGAATGGGAGGTGGAGCCAGAGTTGTCCCATCAGCAATTGAAACATTTGGCAAAAGAGGCTGTGATGAAGGAGCTTTATTTTCTGAGATCAGCCGAGCCATGACTTTCAGAGCCTGTCGCACTACTTCATCTGATGGGTCACACAGAGTTCTAAGCAAAGCAGGAAACAGACCTTTCTCTAAGTGGTCCAGAACCTATGAAAAAATTTACTTGATTTATTTTAGCATTCTTAAAGGTGCAAAACTACTTCCATAAATATAAGGTTTAACTTAAGCTAATCCAATCCTTCATTACAGTCTTCATAACAAAGCAGACTCATGCAGTTAAATCTGAAAAATTTTTGCATCAGCAACCATTAATTCACTGAATATGATACAGTTTTTGAATGACAAAAGAATGTGGCCAAGTGAAATTTTTTGGAAATTAATGCAGTCTATGCAAAGTAATTGATGAATCATCTGTGCATCATTGGTGATGAAACATTAATACAGGAAGGGAGAATGTCCATGATGATGAATGAAGTGGCCGTCCATCCGCCATTACAGGTGATTCACAGCAGTCTGTCATTAAGGAAGACTGGCATTACTTTAGATAAAATTAAAGAAAATTTTCCCTATGCATCTCATGCAATTATTATCAATTTTTTCACAACTCATCTTCGGAACAAGAAAATTTGTGCAAGATGGGTTCATTCCATGCTCACTGAGGAGCACAGAAAGGAACAAATGGTTTCTGCTTAAAACTTTTTAGAGTTCTTAGACTAAGAAGTCTTGGTGGAGAATCCTTTATTAACCCCAGATAGCCCTGACTTAGCTCCTAGCGACTCACAACTATTCACTGAGCTGAAAGACTTTCTGGGTCAGAAATGTGTTGAAAACAAAGGTGAGCTTAAAGAGAAGGTCACAGATTGCCATTGTTGAGAGGCACCAGAAGACTATGAATCTAGTATTTTCAAGCTCAATGAAAGATACCAAATATGTTTGAATGTCCACAGAAAATATAATTTCTTTTTAATTTATAATTTATATATATTTTTCCCCACAAACATCCAACATTGGACAATTACAGTGGTGGGCTTCAACATTAACAATGGACGAAACACACACGACCATTCCCTAACCGGAAAAATCCGACTAGCCAGGATTCGAACCTGGGACCTTGGGGTTGGAGCGCTAACGTGCTAGCTCGCTAACCACTCCGCCACCGCGGCCGGTTTATGTATGTATGTAGAACAGTAGTAAAAATTAATAAAATGTAAAATATATAGCCTAGCCAAACAATGTCAAAAGGTTGGTGTTTTATTAGATATGGGTGGTATTAATTTCTGGACAGCCCTTCTATGAGCTATGCTAAGATAAAAGCTAAATCACTGAAAAATTTTTATCTGCTGTTAGCACTAACCCCAAGCATATTTCAAGTTTTGGCATAAGACCACTTATCTGCATTAAATTATAGCAATATCTGCTAGCCACTGAGAACATTATACTGATTTCATTTTAAACACTATGACTTAAGCTTATAGTTTAAGTCATAGTGTTTCAGCTGACTAATAACATTTGTAATATCCATTTATCCTAACTCAGACATTTTAAATGTATACAACTTCACTTGAATAAAGTTAATGCTTAATAGCATCTTGAAATTGAAAGAAACAGCTGAAAAAGAATAAACACTAGATTTTTTTTAAATATAACATTCTTGAAACCATGATAAAAATCAAACAGAAGTATAAAGTAGTACACTACTGTACATTGTCAACAAAAAATACCCCAGAATCCAAAGAAAACATGAAATGTGAAAAGGCTACATGAACAATAAATTTATTGTTTTCATGTATTTTGCTGTGAAAAGAAAAAATTCAAAGATCATCACATAATAAAATTCTCATTCACTCACTTGGTATTGCATACAACAATGTAAATGATGAATCCATCCTAAAACAGCCACTTTGGTGGCCACAGAGGAATGATTCAAGTGTCTTGTGAGAACCTCTACCACTGATTCCAAATCAAGTTTTGATGATCCCCCGACTTTCTCCTCATCCTTTTCATTTTTTTCTAGTGTTTTAACTTCATTCACATCCTGTTCACCACTTGTACCTCCTGGCTTCAAAGCTTCATGAAACAGACAAGTATCATCAGACCAAATCCATTAAAATATTTAACAATTCAAATATGTTCTTTATAAATGATAAGATGATTCATGCATTATTAACAGATAGGTACTTCAGTATTCTTTGACCCTTCAAATAGAAGAGCCTACAATGTTTTCTGTTTTAAAAACCCCAAATTTTTTATAACTTTCTTTGAAATTTTAACAACTAGAAGATGTTAAAATAGAAGTTAATAGGAGATATTAAAATAAAAACTGGCCATTTTTGGCAAATAGAATTTTAGACATGCCCTATATTGCAAACAAGGATATTGGAGACTTCCTTACCATTTTCTGTTCCCATATTTACAGTGGAATGTCTAGATTCATTGGTTGAGGCCACATTATGGCAGCCTTCAACAACATTAATAAGTTTCATTAAACTGTAGTTGACTGTTTTTGCAGTTTCTCTGATGTCTGATAATAAAAAAAAGATTAGGAGAATGCAAAAGAATTACTTTTGAAAGTAATATCATTGAGCATATTTACTTTTAGCATATAACATATTTAATAATGACATGAAAGACTAAATCTTGATACTTCATCATTTCCAGACTAATGTTACTAAGAAAACTACAATTAATCTTATATAGTAATAAGGGTACTTTTCCGAGAATCATCTTCATAAGCCAAGCATGGTAGAGTAGCTTGAAGGATAGATGCTGTGAATGGAAGCATGGTTTCCCCAGAAAGTTGAATGAATTCCTTTATCCATGTTATTGCTGTAAACTATAAAATTCATACATCATTAATGTCATTACAGAGTAAATATTTCTCAAGCAATTTATCAGAGCTTCTACATCAGTGTTCCACATGTGGATAGCATGCCAGAAGGGGAATGGCACATAATTTTAGCAATTTTCGATATTATTTACAANAGGAACGGCATTTTGACGACGCGCTACGCATGTATGAGAGAAATTGGGAGAGGGAAGAGTGGTGGGTGTGTTTTGGCTGTTGCAGACTTTTTTCGGTTACTATATATATCTCTCTCTCTCTCTCTCTCTCTCTCTCTCTGTGAGAGTGTATGTGTTTTTTATGTATGTAATATCAATAAAATTTTTCCCTATAAATAATTACTCTCTCAAACCAATCACCATAAAATATCATCATATTGGTTAGGCTATTGCATTTACATAACTCACTGATGAGCACTTTCAGAATAAATATGTTAGAGTCTTATTAGTCAAAAATATCTTGCCCATACTCCTAGAGCTGGGACCAGCAGGGACTATGTGTAACATCAACAATTGACTATATCTGATAGGGATTGTTGTTTTTGTTGTTGTTAGAAGTTGATGTACTGGTACAAAAACTTTCATTCTTCAAATGGTTAATTCTTCTACATTAATATAAATTCAAACCAAAACATAAATAACAAAGGGAGCTCCAAAGGTTGAGCAGATACGTGACAATGCTGATAAACTGGTAAATAATAACAACAGAAAAAGATTGTTAATCACCTGAAGGAGATCATCAGCAGCTTGAGAATGAGTGATGAGGATGTTCATCATTGATGGGAAATCCACGCTGGCAGGTTCATGCTTAATATTTCTTAGGAATTCTCCAAGTAGATTATCACACCTTTAGAAAAACAACTTAAAATTATATCAAGATGGAAGGAAATGGAAGATACTAATTTTTTCTCCATGTATACATATAAAAAGTTAAACTCACATCTGTTTGATTCCTGGGGTGGAATCAGCAAGAATTCGAAAGAGTCCATCGAGGATATCTGGTAAGAATGGTAACAGGTTGAATGATGGACATGCAGACAAGGCTCCAATCCAGGATAAAACAAACTGACGAGCAAAAGCATTGGTTGCATACACTCTTTCTCTCAGCATGGGTATAAAACTAGCAAGGTCGAAAGGTGTACCACTTTCTGTAACTATGTCCTGAAATCCAAATCAAATATGACTCTCAAATTTAATTTGGCAAAAATTGACAAGTAAGTAAAAATGTCTTGTTTCTGGTTTCCATAAGCAAAAGTATTAGAATCATAACAATGGGACACTGGGACCATTACTCAACAATGTGATATTTTGTAGGTTGATTGATGGCACAATACAGCCAATATATGGCTGACAAATCATAGCCTGTGAAAGTGTATTTTGTCTAATGTTTTAACAATATTTTATTGTAGTTAAGAAAGTGATTTCTAAATACTGAACCAAAAACATATCTAAACAGAAATGCTTAAGCATAAAATTAAATTAAAGAGGTAGCCACATAATTATGTTTCATACAAAAACATTTGGAGCCAATGCTCCTCTTAATGTAACACATTTCAATGTTTTTTATCTTGATATCAGGTGTTTGACCAAGTAATTCCTTTGAAAACTGTACAAAAATTACGGAGATACTTGGTTATAATGTTCCTCCTGGATTTTAGAGTAAATTCATAAATTTTCCATCGAGGTGTAATTCAAATTATCATATTGTTTGGAAAAATTTTAATAAATTAAGTATTTAATATTACCTTCATAAGCCTGTCAAGAAGCTCTGCTCCACTTTTGACATTATGATCAGGATCTGCTGCTAAACGAGCAATTGCATCAAAGATCCGAGGAAATAAATGAGGAAGTAGAGATCCCCGAGCAATCTTGGCAACATTATAAAGCGACTCACACGCATAATACCTGACCCTCAAGTCAGAATCTTCAAGGCATGCTAGGATTGGAAGGACTAGATCTTCTGTATATAAGCAAGACTCCTGCAGAAAAAATAATTTTAAGTTGAAGAGGACTTGTATTTGTAAACTTGTACGTTAACATATACATCATAATAGAGCTAAAATTGATTGAATCCCATCACTATGGATGAGAATAAGATAATGATAGAGAATTGGAATAATTACATTTCCCAAGGCAACGGCAATTGCGGCAAGTCCAATAAGACCTCCTTTCCGAACATGACCATTCTGTGAGCTAGCAAAATCCCGACCTAAGACTTTTAGTAATTTCTTGATTTGTACTGTATTATTAACAGCTGCAAACTCTTTCACCATTCTAGAACGAGGATAGTTATAAAATGTATAATTATTTTGTTGGAATGACGTGAAGTATGTTGACTAAAATTAACTTAAATCGCAGTTTAACAACAAATAATTCGTGTCACGCCCCCTCGTACTTTTCTATTTCCAAGGCAGCAGCTTTTCTCTTCTCGTAAATTTTATCATTTAATGCTCGCACACAGGCGGCACTAAGCGGAGCGTAATCTTTCTCAGACATCATTTTTAGCTATTTAATTAAAATAAATGATTCCACTGAAAACAGCACCGCATAATCAGTCAGATCAGTCATATGCGGTGTTACAATTGCCAACACCGCGGAATCAATTCGCAAGCGTTATTGAACGTAAAAACGCATCAACTTGTCTGAAAATCTCTTCAGGTCGTACGTAAATAAATTCATATTTTCAACTCTAAGTAATTAAAACAAGCTTCGCAAGCCAACCGATCACAAAGTCAATGGTAAATTAGTACATTATACATTATAAAACATTTTAGTTTGCCTAGCTTTAATTTTCAGTGCTAAAATGAAACTCGATTATTTTATTGCGTAAAGAAAGGCGGGTAAAGGAAGAGCTCTCGTTTCAAGTTCTACGCTAACGATAGGGCATTGATGGTTTTTATTTTGTAAGCTATGGGTGATACTCTTGAAATTTGTAGCCATCACGTGAAAGATATTCGAAAATGCCTCAAAGAACAAATTTTAAAGCCTACTAACAGTATAAGAGGTCATAGTAAGGCGAAAACTCATGTGCTGGATCTTATGAGTAGAACGTTAAAAGTTGGGGAAAGTAACTCAGCGTTATTGATTGGTCCGCGCGGCTGCGGTAAAACGACGGTAAGATATCTGCAAACATTTTGCATGTCATGATTTTACATTTACAGAGGCTTCTATTAATTGTTAATTTCCAAAGTTGATAAACAGTGTCTTGGATGAGCTCCAGCGTGATGTCTATTTCAATGACAAAGCTCTCGTCGTGAAGCTTAATGGATTAATTCATACTGATGACAAATTATCTTTGAAAGATATCACGAGACAGATGCAATTAGAAAACGTTGTTGGGGATAAAGTGTTTGGATCATATTCAGGTTTACGTTGAATAATTGAATATCCATTTTCTGCAACACATTGTTTTGAGTGTAGAATTATTTTTCTGCTGACATTGCCCGTAACTGACAATTTTCATATTACAGAGAATCTTACTTTCTTACTGGAAAGTTTAAAGTCAGGAGAGAGAGGGATTTCCAGAGCAACACTGATCATCCTCGACGAATTTGATTTGTTTTGCACTCACCGCAATCAGACTCTTCTCTATAACCTATTTGATGTGGCGCAGTCAGCTCAGGTTTGATACATGTATTCTTGAAGTACATTATAAATCAGTTTACTTCTACCTGTAAATAATTTCTTGCTAATTACAATCCTTTATAATTATCTACATTCTATATGTGCATGTGGTTATTAAATTATGAATGTTCAATTCAGGCTCCAATATGTGTAATAGGACTAACTTGCCGCCTTGACGTTACTGAACTTCTAGAAAAAAGAGTAAGGTCAAGATTTTCTCACAGACAAATACTCCTATTACCCGAGGAAGGAGAGGAAAATACGTTTACGAAAATCGCGTCGGATTTGCTAACTTTACCCAAATCTAAAGTCAAGCACGTTCATAAAAAAGCTATTGAACACTGGAATACTTCGATAAAAAAGTTATTTTCAAACGTGGAAGTTGTCTCCGTACTGGAACAGTTGATGGATATCAGCAAAAGTGAGAGGATCCTCCGAAATTTTTTGGTATGTTTTCGTGAGTTCGATTATTGCTTTTGTATTACCTAAACGAGACTGAATGTTTCTCTTATAACTTAGGTTTGTGTGGTCTCTTGCCTCAAAGAAAATCATCCACTGCTTGGAGAAGATGATTTCATTCTAGTATCGAAAAATTTTGTAGGGGTTGATGCCAAGGTCCAAATGTTGGAGGGATTATCTATATTGGAACTATGTCTGGTGAGCTTTATTTATGTTCAACGGTTCACTTATAAGTTAATATACAGAGAAATAAAATATGTTGCGTTAAACTGGATTCAGTATCATACGTACATTGTTACAGCGTTATGGTTTTCATTATAATTTTTGTCTTTTTTCAAGGTGATTGCCATCAAACATCTTAATGAAATATACGATAGGGAGCCATTTAACTTTGAAATGGTTCTTTCTCAGTATAAAAAATTCGTATGTAAACAATCTACTGTTCAGGGTGTGGAGAGGAATGCGGCAATGTGCGCATTTGAATGTCTGCAGGTAAAATAAGTATATAAACTCGGCTATATTATCTCTGGATGAATCAGCTTAATTTACATGTTTTCACGAAATAATGCAAATATTATAAAATGGAACATATATTCATGAAACTTTGATTAGGAGTTTTCCCTATCGAATGTAAAATTTCAAAAACGGAAATGAACTGGAAAATTAATTATTTTATTGACAGCAGTAACAATTAACATGCAGTAATTCAGGACCAATTTATGCAACCCAAAGGGTTGATTGCATTTCTGGACCATGTTAGCTTGTGGTGCTCCTTGTTGAAACATTTCATTGAGTATTACTGTTTTTAAATGTATGTCATCGAAAGATATTAGGTTGGAAGCATTAAAACCTAAAACTGTGTGGCACAGTGTTAGAAATGAGTTGTTATGAATGAAAAAGATGTGCATGTAATAGCAATGCCAATCTCTGAAATTGTTTTTAAAAAATTAAGGGTGGCATTTATTATTTCAACTTACTGATTATGTGTCTTGATTTCAATTTTCAATTCAAGTCCATGTGTAATAAATAATATTCTCCCTGTGGACTTTGGCCCCAGTCCTAAGTCTGTCCTGGTTCGGGACATTTTAATTTAAGCATAGTATTCAGCAATATGCAACAAAAATTTTGGTTTAGATTTTGTAGGCTGAGTGAGTCATTTTGAATTTGATTCTGCTAAATTTAAATTATTCCAAAAGATTCTAAATCATGTATAACAAGGTTTAAATTAAATGATTTGGTAAAGTGGATTTCAGTTTAATAACCTACAGTATGTATATTCTATTAGTTTATTAAATTCTGTAATTGCTTTGATACCATTTCAATTAATAATTTATCAATATTAATTTTAGGTTTAAAAAGGAATCATTGAATTTTTATTCTGCATAGTTACTAGTAATACTACAGGATTGAGAATGTTGCTGCTAAAAAGTATTTTTGTTAAGATTTAGCTAACATTCCTTTAAAATGTTTTATTAGTGAGTTGAGGTCTAATTATTAAGTAAGCATTCATTTGAGTTTATATATGTAAGAGTAAAGATTATCAACTTGACTAATTCACATATATTAATTAAATGCTAAATTCACTATTGCAGAGATTGGAATTGATTCTACCAGCAGCAAAAGGATCCATGAAAGTTAAAACTAAAACTGGAAATGATAAAGCTTATCAGAAAGAATATCAACTTTTCTATTTTCCTGTTATATCTGATCAAGTTATGGATGCAGTGAGAAACTATAAAGACTTACCGACTGAAATTTCTCAGTGGGCATCTAGTTCTTTAGTTTGATTATTTTACAGTTTGTCTCCCTCAGAAATGATTTATAAAATTACTAAATTATTAAGAGAAGATGTTAGGTTAATGGCTGTGTTGAGTTTTTTTGTGAAAATGTAAAATTTCTTTAAAAGGAAAAATCATTTAGTTGTACTATCTAACTTGTACATTGGTCATGCTATGCAAGAAAAAATCTATTTTCCTTTATCTTCTTCCAAGAGATATGAAAAATGTTCAATTCCTCAAGTTAGAGCAGGAGAAGAAAGTGTGATTGTATATTTTACATAGTGATGGTTATTTTTTTAAATAATAAAATACAATTTTGAGGATAATTTTAAAACGAGATTTGAAGGTTGTGAAAGCTGAGTATGATGATGCATTTCATTCCCTCCTACTTATGGTGATTGTTTTTAACATTCCTTATGAAAGTGCTGTGAATTATTGCCATTCCTTGTAAACTTCATAGAAAGTGATTTGATGCTGCAAAGATCATAACGTCAACGTGAGAAGTTTTAGTTCTTAAAAAACTGATTAGGCTTGCCAACATTGATTAATCTTTAGGAGACAACACAAAATCAAGCAATAGAAACTCTAACCTAAAGACATCATCATTAATTATCATTTCATTTATAAGCTGTTAATATCAACTCTCCCTATTTTTCAACATCTTATTTCAAATACTAAATTGGACTTATAAAATACAAATGATGGGCGCAGTAAACTTTGTTCAAAACATCTTTCCAGTTTATTGTTCACAAAAATTGATTTTGGAAAATAATTAAGAGTTAGATGAAAGTTCCAAATAGCTGTTGTTTGCAAGCAAACTAACTGTTGAAGAATTCCCACCAGTTGGGGTTCTCAGTGGTTGAACTTTGCAAGTATTGTTCTCAATACGTATTTTGACAATGGTGTTGCCATCATCAGGAGAGAAGAATATAACTAAGAATCAGAAATTCTTCTCTCACAAAGATGTCAATGTAGTTGTCGAAGTACATATCAAGAACAATACTTGCAAAGCGCGACCACTGAGAACCCCAGCTGGTGGGAATTCTTCAACAGTTAGTTTGCTTGCATTGCATTGCATGGAAAATTTTTTAAGCTTATCATCATTCAAATTAGACATGATCTGCATATATAATGGTTTAATTGAGTTCCAACCATTAGGCTTATTAAAAATGTAGATCACGAAACTATTTTTATTGTCTAGTTACTCTTATTCTTTCTTCTCATTACTCTAGCTCATTGATATGAAAATCTTAAATGTATTTTTTAGAATAGAGTTTATTACAAAGTTTAAGATTGATATAAGTACAAAAAGATACTTTTAAATATAAAAATATACATTTCGTTTATATTTAACGATATTTTAAATCAGAAACAACTAAACATTCAAAGAAAAAATATTTTTAACTCTAGAAATAGGTAGGTAAGAAAAACAAAACAGAAAAAATATTATTCAGTGTCATGATAAAGTATTCTATAAGCTATATAAGGCTATAAAATATAGATATTAAGCAAAGATATGACAGTTGTAAGCTGGTATGATACATTTGACTAATGACAAGATGAATACCTGAAGTTATAGAACACACACAAATTGCAAAGTTTAAGATGCAGTCAAAGATTGATATTACATGTACAAAAGGATACATTTTANCTCTAGATATAGGCAGGTAAGAAAAAAATATTCAGTGCCATAATAAATTATTCTATATATACATTATAAGCTATATAATGGCTATAAAATATAAACGATTTGACAGTTTTGTAAGGTGCTATGTTACATATGACTAATGACAAGATAAATACCTTATTGACACACTAAATATCACGTTAATTCTTTTGGAGAAAATATATGTAACACCTACTTCCTTTAGCCCAACATCGCAATTAGCTTTAGATTAATTCCCCATATACAGTTACATTAAGGAAACAATTCCACTAAGCTAAGATCTCCAAGATTGAATGATCATTTCAATTTAGGTCTTTGTGTTAAGATTTCTGTTTTCGCTAAGAAACAATGCGAGGGTCGGTAGATTTTCATTAAGCAGAAGTTGTCATTAAGAAAATGTTACTTATCAGAAATAAATCTAAAGGATTTCTCTTCCCTGCATCATGACAATAAGTTCTTCGCCTGTAAGACTATCTTTAGTTCTGAAAGCAAAATAATTTAGTCTTAATAAAGTATATTGATATTCGAAAATCATTTGTAGCAAAACACACATTTTTATTCGAACGAAATCTTACTAAAATATCGGAGTTATATCGTACAATTGAAAATTGTTTCATTTGTGATAATGTACGTTTTTGTAAATCATTTTCTGTTACCAATCATCTTAAATTCTGTAGGTCATATTCTGTTAGACCAATAACAGAAGTTAAGTAAGGTATGTAACTGGTTAAACCTATACATTTTTTCTTTGGATTTTTGTCGATAATATGAGAAATTTAGTGAAATGCGCTTCATAAAGTAAAGCGATGTAGAGTAAATTACAGTAGAAGTGGCATTAAATTTGGAATTTACATCAATATACTCAATCAATCACCTTGAGTTAAGGTTAAACAACATTTTTTCCAGTGCTACTTGATAAATATAGATTAATTTGGCGGTAAAAACAAATGGCGGAATAAACAAATAACTCGCGAGCGGCAATTCCCTGTGAATTGACACCCCTTAATGGTAGCGGTAGAGCTTCTTTGTCACCCGAATGTTTGAAGTTCGTTTGGATCATGACATCAGTTATTTGATGTATATTTATACGTGGTGCATCAACGTAGTGGTAGATCAGTTATTCTCTCACGTAAAACTTTTGTTTATCATTCCATAGACTGTAATTAAGTGGATTTGCTCCAATAGGTAGAAGTTGACGTGTATATCACCATTTAATTAATGACTACCGCCAGGATAAATAATTTCTCTATCGCATGTGAACAGTTTTCTGTGATCTATTCTGTCTTTGCTTGCAAGTAATGTGTGATGCCTTTCCTTAGGAAAAAATGACAAAGAATTGTTTGACATCGTCAAACTTGAAGTGAATTATCTAGAGATATATGAAAATCGGTAAGAGGTTTTTCACGGTTCGAAATAATTTTTGCAAATACAGTACGTTTTGGGATTATGTTAGTTTTATCTTGAAATTTTAGACGGTGAGAAGATGATGCCAATTAAAGACAACCAGGATGTGGCTTGTTTCTACGTCACAAAACATTCCTGGCGTGGAAAGTAAGTGAAGGAGATAGTTAATAGAATAGTTTCTGTAGTTGTTTTCAGATTTTAGTGGCAGGAATCATAAGGAACTGATCTCATAAAATGTTATTTAATTTTTAAATTAATATTTTTAAGGATTAGAAAAGTATCGCTGTATCATAAATGATTAACTGTCATCGTTGATCTTCAGTAATCTTTAGATTATCCAGGACTTCTCATTGAAAGTGTACATACCTTTTTCATTCAACCCAATTTTTAAGATTACAGCCCATTTTAATTTTCATGAATTTTACAAAACTTTGTGCACCTGTTGGACATTAAGAGAATTGTATCGTTTTGATTGATTCGTACTGTTTTCATGTTAGGTATAAAAGAATTTTCTCCATCGGAACTATGGGAATCACTACGTACAATCCCAACCTAGAGGTTACAAACCGATGGCCACACTCTGATATATTCTCGGTGTGTCCTACACCTGGAGATCCGGCTGAATTTGTGATTGCAATGCGCCGTAATAAAGACAGCGGGGTTGGAGGAGTGGGAAAAGCAGACAGCATGCGATTCTCATCAGAACATCGAGCTCAGATTCTGTACCAGGCTCTACGATTTAGACACCTGTTTGCCTCAGCAGATCAAGCAGCCATAAAAGCAGAAGCTGTAAGCTTGATTTATTAATCTCTCATGTATTTTAAAATGGAGTACAATTGCAGTTATTTATTCAAGATTATTTCCTCAAGAATTATGTGCTATTTTTATTTCTTATTTGGCATTTACTTTCATCATGTTTTTCTTTATTTTCAGAGAGATCATTATAATGCCTACAAGTATCACTGGTCGGAGACTCGTCTTCCTGTGACATTAAGAGTAGGTGCTGCATCCCTAGATCAGTTAGATCCAACTACTAAGATCCTGCTTGCATCGTATCCATATAATAAAATGGAGTCCCTGGTAGAAGTTTCTGGTCAGCTTCCTGGAAGTTTTGTTGTTGTTTCTGGTGGATTTGGGAGAATGGTTAGTTTAGCAGTTTGCAGTTTAATTAAAAAGTATTTTTGATTTTTTTTGTTTGTGTGTGTAAAATGTAAACTGATAAACACTTTGAAATTTTTAGCATCTTTTTTCATCCGAGCAGTCAAAAGAAATAATTCACAAAATAGTTGAGGCAGCTCCTTATTACAGTGGTGTCCAAGTAAAAGTTCAAGCTACTCCAATTACTCTGGATCATTTCATCGAAAATCGTCTTGGAAAGTACAGGTTAGTTGCATTTGTTTTGGAAGGTTATGTTCCGCAACCATGTTATTACTGAACTCAATGCTTTCTTATAACTATACCAGAAAATTTGTCATTTTTGATGAATCAACCGTTATTTTAATATCTCTGTTGGCTGCATTATAACTCTCTAGAATGTAATAGCCACTTATATAGCTTATGATTCATTGATATAAGTTTCTTTTTGTTTCAATTGATATGGAAAATTCTCAATATCAAACTTAACAGAAAATATACCCATCCAGAATAAATTGTACCATAAATACTTTATAGACTATTCATCATATAGCTAAACCCTAGGTTAAAAATCTTTGATCTCATTATTTTTATCACTTTCATTTACCTTGAATTTTTTTTTGATTGTTGAAGATGAAAATGGAGTCAATTACTTTGTCTGAGGTCATTGAATTAGGTAGAAATAGTATTGTTGAAAGTTCTTTGACAGCTATGGTAATTTACACGTCCCCCTGCAGGAATCAAACCCAGGACCACATTCATCTAAGGCAAATGCATTGCCCACTTGGCTCTTTGCAAGTTCAGTCACTGAATTAGGTTTATCGGATCACTGATAGCACAAAAACTTGAAAGTGAAACCTTAAAACAGTCTATGCAAAACTACTTGTAAGTTTATAAGGATCTTTGGTAAATCAGGAATTCATAATTTCTTGTACAACCTCTCCTCAGCGAGTTGGTCTCATGTTTTTAATGCTATAACTTTTGAGGATAAGTTCAGTACATTTCTTGCTTCTTTTATGCTCAGTTTCTATGACGCCAGGTCTTCCATAGATCATCAATAAAATCAGCCTGAATAACATCAGAATTTGTCAATATTTAAAAGAATTAAACTCACTAAAGCATTTCAATGAAGAACATACAAAGTCTGAACACAGATCTCTTTTATGGTCATACAGAAGTCAAGTGAACTTGGCCAAAAAACAAGGAAAAGGGTTTAGGTGACTTAGCATGATAAGTCGTGCATCATTTTCATGTCTGTTTCTCCTTGGGAATTGGCCAAAAAAGCCTACTCTGCTGAAATTATCCTCAACAAATTCTAGTGGGGCAGCATGGAGGATAATAAATTCCAAAACCCCTTTCTCTACAAACCTCTCCTTGAAAGTGAATGGAGAGACTGTGACAAATCATAATGTAATTGCTGATATAATGAATAATCACTTTTGTGTAGCAAAGCATAAGCACCCTATGTTCTCGCATCTTAACCACCATACCGGCTCCATTATTACTTCAAATCTGGGAACAGTATTTTACTGCTTAACAATGAATCTGAACTAAGGATTATTATAGCAAAGATTAGCAACCAGCTTTCCTCAGGAATTGATGCAGTGCCTGCTCATCTTTTGTACAAGTCAGCCCACTAAATTAATAATCCAAATAGTTTCAAAAATGTGAGCCATTGTATACACCAAGACTGAGTAAATCTGCTCTCGAGTTAAATTTTGCAAACTGATCATTTTTGTACCCCTTTAGAAAGTAAAATGAGGTATCAAAGATGTTAAACATTTAAATCATATAGACAAGAAACTAATTTTCAAAAATGCTTTTAGAAAGATTCTCACTTACTAACTTTTTTTTAATTCATAACATGGGAGTTATAACATATTTCCACAAAACATGACTTGTTTAGAATTATGTAAACTGTGTTTAACATGTTAAAGTTAATTTGGAATAGACATTGCATGTTGCATTGCATTGGGGCCAGTATTAGACTTATTTGTTGATGAATTAACGAAAATTATCACTGCCCTCAAGTTTTTGTTAGAAAATACCCAGTTTTTTCAACTTCTAATAACATAAAATGGGCACCAGTTAGGGGACTGAATTTTTTTAAATAACATGCACTAGCCTCCCTCTTTAAGAGAGTAGAAACCAGAAGTTGCTTCCGCTATTGATAGTGACTCCATAATTTATTTTTACGATGCATGTAAATGGTAGGATACAACACCTATGTTTCAGGGCTTCCGCTTAAAGGTGTGGTGGTGTATCAAGTTTCCTCTAAAATAATCAATAATAAAACATATCATTCTTTTAACTGTCCAGCCAATCTATTTTGATGTTACCCTTAGGTTGAATGAGGCTAAAATTATAACATAGCAAATATATGAATTCATTACGTCATTGAAAGTGGGTAAAAATTAAGATATTTTTTTAACTAGACACTTTTAATCACTAAGCCTGATGGTAGCCATTCCAAGCCTTCTCCACTGCTGCAGTTATGCTATCAGGCTAGGTGTACTTTCTTCCTGTGATTGTCTTTGGTACTGTTACTGACATTAACAAGTATGATGAGGATAGACTCATCATAATCTTTTGGCCTCATTTTTGACTTAGCCCTGCCATCAGGTGTCTTCAAGTTCACTTGAATTTATCTTTCTTCAGCTGTTTGAATGACATAGCCAATGTACCATCTGCTTTCTTACACAGCAGCAGCACCAGTTGAAAGCGCATGATGGGCACGTGAGAGATTGTGTATAGAACTTCTACTTTAATACTGTGTAGAAACTGTTTACATGTGCCTTCTACCATCCCAGTAATCAGTCAGTTTTTGCAATTTTTAATTGATCCACTTGTAAAGAGAATCAGTATTTGTTTACATTTGTAACAAATAATGAGAACAATGATGTTGTTGACTAATTATGTTCCAGAAATTTTTGTTGCCATATCACTTAAATGTTGTTTGAATACTGAGTGTGTGGGTAATTTTGGGTAGTAAAGGGTAGGGTAATTTTGTTCCCCTTGTTTTGTTTCAATCTGTGAAATCATGATTCTGAGTGTCACAGCACTTTGCTGGTTCTAAAATCTCCTGACCAAAATATCATCAGAGATAAAGTGAAAGCATGCCTGGTAAAGCTGAGTTCTTCTATGAAACAATAAGTTTAACAGAAGATAATCATTCTTTGTGTAGTATATTCTCTTATAAAATGCGTTCTCATGTATAGCAGTACTTATTCTTAAATAATGCATCCAGTTTCTTTCATTGTGCATTTATCGTAAGATTTTAAAAACATTTCAAGATTATTATGAACAGTTTTTCAATGCTCTGGAACGTTATTTATCCCCATAAATTTCAGTATACATGACGAGACCATCATAACATTCTATCTTAATTATGTATGATAGCAGCTCAATTATGACCCAAAACTTAGAACTTATAAGAGCAGCTAATTTGAAAGTTAGAAATTAGAAATAATTTGTGTAGATAAATCAGTTGAATGTGTATAGAATGGATGTATTCATTTGATCTGCCTCCAATTTTGTATACAATTTTTTTAAATTAAGATTTTTTTATTTCCAGTGGTGATGAAAATGTCACATCTGTGTGTGAGTTTCCTGTGCAAAAGGTTACTGCTGGTGAAGGAATGACTGGAAGTGAACTGTTGGAGGGAGGGAAAAGGCATCAAGAACCACAAAGAAGGACTTTATGTCTTACAACAACATGTTTAGTAGAACGTGATCCCCAAACTTATGCCCCTGTGACCCTCCGCCCACTTTCTTCAATATGTTCGATTGTACGATCTCCAGGGAATCCTCAACTCTTCTCACTGGAATATGACTGTGGTCAAGTGAGGTCCTATATTGCAACTGACAGGTAGGTCTTCAAAATTTCCTGTTTTCAGACACTGATGAGTTACTGACTGCTTTATCTTGCTTAACATCTCTAACTTCTTGAAAAATGCCCTTGCTGGTTTCCAGCAATTGAAATGTCAATGATGTTTATAATCCAAAATAAAAAGATCTCTTTGTATCAAATATTCTTGCAACTTCTTATACTGAAATTTTGTCATTGACCTAATGCATTATTGTTTTATCTTAATAACCCCTAACCTTGTAATTTAAACTAATATTATTTCTTGTATTTTTCATTCTGACGAATCAGAAACTTACAATCATTCATTAATAAATTTACATACACAAATTTCAATTCATAGGCAAGTCAATTTCTGCATTAAAATTCTAAATATCCTCACTGTTTTAAAGTATCATTAATGAGGTAAGAAGAAGAGCCATTTGATTAGTTACAGCTAGGGTGACCAGATTTCAGAGCAGTAAAGATACCTCCTTGGGTAAAGGCAACTAAAGAGTTCACTCATTACATTGGGATTTCAATTAATGTATATACAAAATTACATCCACTAATAACCAGTACCATTGAGCTGGTGGCTTGAATGGCCAGACTATTTATGGATGCCAAGTCTAATCCACCTTGTTTTCTGAGTACTTTGCAAGCAAGTTAAGTGGCACTCCATATAGCTTCAGTGTTTTAACTTAACTCAATGAGGAATACTTCTGAGTTTGAGTCCCACCTATAATAATATTATTCACTTTTATTTGTTGTTATATTTTTCACCTTTTATCCTTTTGTATTAAGGCACATGCCTCAATGTGCAAAGTCAATATGCTTTCCTGATATGTGCCAAACTACTGTTTACATCCTAAGTTCAGTGCAAATAGGGGACAGATGGAAGTAGTTTAAAGGCCATGATGATGCTTTAAGTAAACCATCATTGTAGCCTGATAGATATGGCAAAAGTATCCCTACGTTTATCTTGATGACTGCAAGAAAGCAGGACATTTTTGACAAATATGGGTAGTGAGACAGAAAGCTTAAAAGTGACACAAACTTGCCAAAGTCAGGATTTTGGGTACACACTAAGTGTGCATGAATGGTGAGGTTAGTTCATCAAAATGTCATTTTTAACCTTTTCAAATTCTACTTCTGATGATTTAGATTTTGCTCCATAAGACACTGTGTAGTTTTAAAATGCATCTATAGTTTTGAGTATTCATCCATGAAATTATGGAAACCAAGAAATCAAATAGACCATTTTATATCTTTTCTTAATATAATTACTTAGTGTAAAATTAAAAATATTTTGAGGAAAGTTGTTTTGTTGAAACAAATGAGTACTATCATGTTTTATTCAATCCATTCCTATTTCAGAATTTATATCAGGTGTATTTTTGTCTTAGTTACATCTTGGATGATTCTAAAATGGTATTCATTCCTCATCAATTTCAAGGGATTCACTGTTAGCCACTCTTCTGGATGCTGTCCGAGCCTCGGGAAATAGAGATGTGCATGTCAAAATGGCTCTTACTCCTAGGGGAAAGAGGTTAGGTCCATTAAATCTTCCTGTAGATGAGGAGGTATGTTTCTCATAAAATTTTCTCTATTTAGGGAAATCATCAAGAATAGATTTACTCTTACATTGGTATACTATCAAAAATTTTTAATGTCTATGTTAATTTTAAGTTGTATTAAAAATAATAATGAATTTTTCTATCTCTAATTATTCACTATGGTGAATTTTTTCATTTCTGTATATCTTCATTTGAAGGTCAATCTTATTTATAGGTCATATTATTTCTTAAAGTCTCCATTTATATTATGTTTAAGTCGACCTTAAGTTTTTCTGTTATTAAAAAAATGCTAAGCTGATTCTGGGAAATTAATTTTTGATTTTTGGACTGCTTAAAATGAAATTTATTCAAGTAGTAAGGCATTAAGATAATCAATTTAGTGTATTGAATGTACTGCTTTGAATTATGTAAATTATTTATACGTTTTTGCAAGTTGAAGTATAATAATATGGCAAAGTATCTGCAAGTTTTGGGAGTGAAGGAGTTGGCCAGATATGGCATCTCAGTATAGTTACATTAATTAACACTACTTGGTTGATAAGTAATGAGAAAGGTATGGTTCACATGCTTGGATTTAGATGAAGAAATTGAAAGAGAAAAAGTCTGTACTCGCCCGGAAAGTGGGAGACCAAGGAACCCAGCTGTGGCAGACTTTTTCTCTAACACTACTTGTAATTAAATGTTATTCTGCCACATTTTTAATTGTAAAAAGGTTATTTATGCTAGTTGTGGTGTTTGTAGGTTAGCTAGATGTTTTCATTGAAATTCATTGTATTTAGGGTAAGGGTATGAGTATTTACCCTTATGAAAAAAAAATTAAACCTATAACTTTAGGCTGAAGAGTTTTAGATTTTCCTGACTTTGATTATGCTTCACTTAAGCTTTGCAGTATGATTTTGGTTAGTCTTATCTAATAACTTTTCTGTCTATGTTTAAATCAGAATTCTCTTTAAGCAATAGCAATATGGTTAAATCTCAGTAGTGATCTTGAATGACTATTTTGAAATTTCTTCTATGAATATGGCACAAAATTGTCAGTTTCATAGAATTTAAGATATCACTAAAGATACATACAAGGTACACTGGCAGAAACAAATATTGCACAGGTCCTTGGCATCTGAATGCGGCGAACGGCTGTACTAACTGAAATCGCTCTTCCTCCGACAACTTGACAACACTGACAGAGCCAGTTCAAACCGGGAATATTCAAACAATAAAAATGGCAATGGATTTTACGCATCGCAAAAATAGGTACTTGTTGAAGGCCCACATTTGCGATATTTCCGTAAATTACTGATTTCCTCTCCCTGCAGCCAGTCAAAGTTCCGAAGCAGTATTAAATAACGTAATGACAATATTTTTAGTGCAGTGACACCTTTAAAAATATCTATCTCTATGAAAACATAAAAAGTTATGCGACAAATGAATATTACTTGGGAGCATTATGCCTTTTTGCTTAGGATTTTATCCATAAAAGAAAAAGTTAGTTCATGATCCTAATAGTTGTGGACTGATGTCATTAAAATATGCCCTATCGAAAACTGTATTTCCTACTCATACTAACCAATACTAATGTCAACTATACCAACATATTTTCTATCCACCAGTGAAATATTCCACAACAAAGGGCATTACAAGTATTCTTTCGATACTTATTTATACAAATTAACCCTCATTCGAACTCCTCTTCTTAAACAACACAGACTCAGGATTCACTTTGTGGTATTTAACAAAATGGCTTTATGACCTGATGATGTAGATTGGCCACGAATCCTGGGTTGTGCTGTGTATTTAATGTGTGTTTTAGTAAAAGTACTGTCATGAAGCCGTTTCTTCTTAAATCTTTCACATCTTCACTCACTGTGTTTATCGTGTTCCTTTCGATTTTTTTCTCTTTCACAGATATATTTATTGAATGAGTGTTTAAATACATTTTAATTCCTATCTAACTCTGATATACACTGATATCTTTATATGTCGTTTTCCCACAGGCATATTATCTTTCCCATGCAGCTACAAAGCAATAATTATCTATCAACAGCATATTCATGCACAAATCAAAAGTTCGATGAGTACTAAGTGGAATCAATGTGTGGAAACTAAAATATCAATTGTTATCCAATGGCCTCGTCCTAAAGGAATCTCACCCTCTTCAAAAGTACTAGAGGCCTTGGTTGTCAAGTAGTAGTAGTATTGTTAAAAGTGCTTTGACAGCTTAGGTCATTTTGCACATAGGCCCCCAAATCGAACCTGGGACCGCTCTCACTGAAGTCGAATGCATTGCCCACTTAGCTATTGGAAGCCCTTGGTTGTCAAATTTGTGCACACAATTTGTGTAGTTCTATACTAGAGATTGGCATTGGATAAGTGTCTCCCATACCCTCTGAGAGCCTGCAGTCCTGGCATGATGATGCAGTGTCAGGGTATAGTGGATGGTAAATTGTAGATGGGTCAGTTTTGAGTCAGAGGGACTCTTTCACTCAAAGGGTACTCGGTTCATACAACGCTGGTAACGTTTCTCTGCTTGCGCAGTCTGCTTGTCCATCTATCAATATGAACCTCAATGAAGAAATTACCAGTAAGCCTGAGTGAAGCTTCCATGCTTTCGGAGTGGTTTATTGTAGTGAATGACACATAGGTTTTGAATACACGCAGCACTGGAAAGAAACAGCTCATTGTGCTTCGAGAAATCAGGAGACCCCGTCAAATTGCTGTGATTGGGAAAATAAGTCCGAATCTTCGGCCGACAGGCAGAAAAATGAACTGCAGACTATGTCCCGAATTCAAGTAGTTTCCTAGATCTATTCCGAGTTTGGCTGGATGTATCTCACAAAATTAGCTTCGCAGTAAAGATCTGTCTGTTGCATAACCCATGCATGAAAGAAAGTAATAAATTGTGGGAAGATCTTAGACAAAGTGCTGAATTCTGCACAACACTGCTTTTTGTTTTGATGGCGGTGTAAATATATCCTTCAGTTTTAACGGGAATGTGGAATGCACAAATGATTTGTTTTGCAGCCATGCAAGGGTGCAATGATATACATTAAAGGGATGTGTAAACCCCTACTCAAATTATCCCTGATCTGAGATGGGTTGATGGTGTTACTGGCTAACTCATTAGAGAGACAATTGGGAGTTCCCGATACGAATCTTTGTGTCAAAGTCAAATGACTTTTTTCGTGGTGAATTTCATCCCACTCGTGAAAATATATATTTATATATAAAGAGGGCAGCGCAGTTTTGGCTATCAGTAGTTATAAAGCCAGATGTCACTAATATGTATCCTTAATTAATGCCTAATTGGGAATGTTTTTTTCGCAAACTCAACATTTTTTAAAAGACACAATGACCAACCGGTCACCAAGCTCCCTGTTACAAGAAGTAAGACAAGTAGGAAAAATGTGCTGGAATTATTCGGTATGGATGAAGGCCTATTTGTTTTAATTTTGGAAGTGGTATTTTCAACTATGTTTGATCTTCATTCCTGATGGACCAAGAACTCTTATATCCCAAGGAATTCTTATATCCAAGGTCCCAAGCTTTGTAAATATATAATCCGATTAATATAGAATTTCCTGGATTAAAATGGGGAAAAATTATTTTCATAAGCACAATACAGATTTTAAGTTGTGACTTTATTAGCATTGTTCTGGTGAAGGCTTGATTTTAATTCACTGGGTGAAAAGGCAGAGAACGAAATATGAAGTGGTTCTCGGTAAGTCGATCACAGTAAATTAATATCTTTTTTTTGAACTTTTTACTTTGAAATTCAGCGTATATCAGAGTTAGATACCAATTAAAATATATTTCATCACACGTTCTATATTTATAAGTATTTTTGAAAGAGAAATACCGAAATAGATTAGATGAGCAAATGCACGAAGGATTTAAAAAGAAGAGTTCCAAAGAGGGGAATTTTTCAGTGTTGCCGGTCAGTCATAGTAAGTGCTGTTCCTAGTAGTTCCCGTGAATGCCACATTTGGCACTCGTAAAAATTTGCGTTGATTTATTCCGCCACTGTACATGTGATAGTGGTTATATTTTTTCCTTTAATGTAGGCATTTGATAACGTTTAAGACAGGAATGTGTTTTTTGAAAATGAATCCCATGTAGTTCCTCAGCAAGTATTATTTGCAACCCATTCCTTGGAATATTCATAAATTTACTTACCCCCACATCATGGAAAAATTATTCAAGTCATTTGGAAATCACTCATAAATACCCATGTCAAATATAGGAAATAAATTAGTTACTCTTACTGAATTACTTTAAAAAATATATCCTGACTCTAATGGTTTCAGCACTGCTGGAAAATTATTTTTCTATGGTATTAGTAATGTTTTTAAAAGTACTTCAACATAAGATCAATTTGCATATTTGGGCTCCCATTGGGAACTAAAACTGTGATAGGTTCTTACCAAAGACAAACATGAAACCCCTTAGCTGTGAGGAAGACCCCTTTTTATTAATATCAACAACATAAAAAATATGTACGTCTTGTGAGAGCTCAAAATGTTGTAGAAGCATCATGAAAACATTTTGCAGATTCTCAGTTGCAGAATGACAGTTAATCAACTGAGCTAAAGATGTTTTAAATTCTTCCCAAGTTCCAATTCAATCCTTTATAGGAACTCTTTACATTATTGTGGATTGTCTTCTTAAGAATATGTAAAGATGAAGTTCTTAATTTGAAAGTTCCATGCTAATGATAGATTATTTATGTATAATTTATTGATTTGTCTTTATTACAGATGAAATGACAGTAAAGTACTTCATTTTCTTTCTAAAATTAGTTATGCTTCTATTATTGCTTCTTCATCTGAGAGATATTCTAATTAGTTGTGATATTCTGCTTCTAGGTTGAGTCTCTTCATCTCAAATTTCTCCAGCAGCCTCCTGCTAAGAAAAATTTTCCTGAAATGGTGGAACGGTTCAATGCCAATGTGCCATATAGCGGTCTCATACATTCAGTCACCCAGGATGTGAGATATCATTTTATCTTTAGAAGCATATCTTAGTATAAGTATAATTTCTGTAGCATCAGGAGATGTTTTTCATTATCTCAAAGGGAATGGAAACTTATGAAATACTTCAACAAATTATTTTTAACATTTGCTTAGAAAATTATAGTTAGTATAGATTGTATGAACTGCTTGAAGATACAATTAGTCAGTTGGAGGGTTTTAATAATTCAAGTATAAGTTAAATAATAAACCTCTTAATCAGGTGTGGTTGATATAAGACTGGTTCCATTTTGAGTTTTTGTTTTTATTGTACATTTTTGGTGCAATGAATTGTTTTGTTGAAAATTATTGATTCAATAGTACACTATAAAGTATTCCACAATTTGTTGACAGTTTGTGTTCTTATGGAGCTTCCTTTCCTGTGTATACCCTAGTAAAGAGCAAAGCTCGATGTTGCCAAATGCAGCAAAACATTAATTTTTTTATTAATTAAACCATTTATAATGGATAAATAAATGATACATGGAATGGTGAACTTTAATTATCTATATCTTTTAAAATGAATTTTATAAAAATTCATACTATTAATATTTTAATTAATTTTTTTAAAAATGTGTAATTTTCTTGCATTTCCTCAAGGGAAGACTTTTTTCTAAGATTATCTTTATCATACTTTTGTGAGCAAGGTAATCCTTCATTCAACTCAATATTTACATGGAATGATGTTCATGCATAACTTTCTGTAACAGTATACTTTAATATGTGTATTATTTTGCTTCTTTAGCATGTATACCATCCTTCGATCCAAATTTTTTTATTTGTGCACTGTAGGAAGCAGTTGCCAGCTAAATTTTAACTCCCTAACTATGGTTAACAAACAATCTGCACTCAGGGTGCAGCTGCTGCAGTAGGTTAAGTCATAAAACATCTGGGCAAACAGTGCAGCCTTGATTCTTGGAAAGTGATATGTTGGTTAGTATTTAGTTCGTCTTTGGTTTTCTCTGAGTATAGAAGTGGTTTGCCATTTCGATAATAATGCTGTATTTTTTATTCTCGAGAGATTTGTTTTTAACTTCGTGCAACCACTATGTCCAAAGAAAAGAGAAGACGATAATGGAAGATATTGAGAAACCGTTAACGGCAAATTGTCTTTAATGTTTTTACCTATATCCAACATCTCTCAGTGTTTCCAAGACTTACAAAGAGGCAATGAAAGCCACTGGGTGCTCTCAGTTGACAATTTATAAGGTAAGGAAAGAAGCATCTCGAGGCATGTTAGTGACACCATCGAAAACTAAGAAAGTTATTCTGCCATATAAAAATTTGAGATATGTGATTTACAATGATTTTGTAAGGTTGTTAGTGAGATGGAAAGTGCATAAAATGCTTTTTTCAAAATATTTAAAATGTGCATAAATCCTTCATTTTTCTGAAAAATAACTCTAGGAGGTTATTGTCATGCATATTCTAAACCCCATGGCAATATTCAAATTTGGTTCTATGCGGTATGGCAACAAATTAAAATTTAGTACGGTAATCAGGTGGTGAGTAAGTTTGGCAACAGTGTTCACCATAAGGGCAATACTGTTAAGTAAATGTGGAATGCCTTATAGCAAATATAATAAAGTTTGTGATGCAGCATAACTTATTGAGAGATTTCCTTGAGAGTTATCATTCAAGTGCTACATTACATGTAGTGTTTCATTAAAAGTATTACATTTTAAAGATGTTTCTTATTTTTGCAAAAAGGGGTTGCTGGCTGAAAACAAAGAGAAGAAAATAACTGCAGCTTTGCAAGCTTTCATGCAGAAAGCTGGTAATGCTCCCAGCAACCCTGGAGGAGGAAATGAATCAGTAGAATCAACCGATCCTGCTACTTTGATGGAGTTAGAAGCTCAGTTTCATGCTCTACGTCGTTTGGTTGCTTCCAAGGTTGGATTTGCAGCATTCACAAATCTACCAAGGTAATTTTAATTATCCTTCTCTACATACAGTTGATGTAATGACTGTCCACATTTTTGATCTTTGAGATTTAAGTAAACTTGTTGGAGCATATGAATTCGTTTTTTTGTAAACTCTGTGAGGAAAAACGATGTGTTATGGTTTTTTGTGTTTTACTAATATTTAGACAGGACATTTATTTAGCAGAAATGTAACATATTTGATCATAATTTACTACTGAGTAGAGACAAGCTCAACCAACTCATTCTTCATTTTTCAGCTTTCGAGAGTACATTGGATGTAAAGTAGTTCGAGCATTACGCTGTGGAGAAGAAGGAGTAGCACAAGCAGCTCTTGATACTGTTTGCGCTCTAATGCAACCAATGCACTGTCAACATGTACATTTGCATCAGCCTCAGGATATTCGTCAGGAGCAGCTCAATAAATCTTCTCTTCTTTCTTCACGCACCTTTCTCTCATCTTTGTTAGATATGTGGACATCCCATGTGGTAAGATTTTACTTAAGTCTTCTTAACTTCCTTTGTGTGAATCTATAGTAGTGACATTAGATCTTACATTTCATTGATTTCAAACCCCATTTTCCTTCTAATATTGAAACTCATGACTCTTAAATTGGTAGGCAATCATGGCAAAAACCCCACCAATGCAGCATCATTCTTTACAAAATGAATTCACATTTTCATGCATCCAAGTTAGAAATTAGTTTTCTTCTGGCCCTGTTATTCATTAGTTTTTATCTCACAGCAATCTCCATGTACAGTTTCTTTTTTGCATTATAAATTCCAGTTGGATCACTTGCTTGTACGGCTTTTCTTATTTGTTGGTATTTTCTGACAATTTTGGCTACCATACTTTCAGATATTTTCTCTTTTCTACTCAGTGGATTTCTTACACATTAGGCTTTATTATGTACAAGAAAAGGGATAAGGATGGTATTGCATGAAAAGTCGTGCAGTACCATCCTAGGAATAGGAATATTTTCAAGGAGAAACAGACATAGAAAAGTCTGACGGGACTGAGACTTGAACCAAGGTCTTCTGTCTTCAGGGTGAATGTTCTGACCTTAGTCAAAGCTCAAATGCTCTTTAGTAGGTACTTTGTAAGCTTACTTTCCGTCAATTGTTTGGAATGATGAATTAAGAATTTTGGCTTTCTAATTTCCCAAAAATTTCCGCTATCGTCAGCAACCATAATAATGAGACCACCAATAATTTTATACCAAAGAATGCTCCATTATTTGTCTTGTTGCTTATGTTATTGAACGCTCAAAATGGGTACTTGAAACAGTGGTTCCTCATGATAAAGTATATTACCCAAAAATATCAGGTATTGAGATAATTAGTTCATCTATTAGTATTTAACTGCCAGAAAATAGTGCCATAAAAATGAGAAGTGTATGTTTCAATGATCATTATGAAAAACTGGGAATTAAAGTTAGAAAATCTTATGCATAATGGAAAAATATCAATAATCAAAACAATTTTATTTATGTTACAGAATCGTAGCACCGGTGCCCTAGTAGTTGCTGCTATGTTAGACTTCTTGACTTTTGCCCTCTGTGTGCCTTACAGCGAAACAACTGATGGAACTCATTTTGATATTCTTCTTAAAATGGTGGCAGAAAGAGGTCGTTCCCTGTTTAGATTGTTTCAGGTAATTGGCTTAAGTCAACTTAAATAATATAAAGGTAATGAAATTATATTTTTAGTTGTTTTAATGTTGGCTCATAAGATAAAATAAAAATAATCCTTCAAATTTTTTTTTCCTCAAATTGTAAATGCACTGTAGATTTTTATGTTTGTGGAAATGAATATGTTGAGTTTAAATATAATGTATCCATTTAATTATGTTTTTAATATTACGATTGTTTTTAAAATAATACCAATTATATATTATTCTGAATGAATTTTGCACGTTTATTAATTTTCTTGTAGCATCCCTCATTGGCCATTGTTAAAGGTGCTGGTTTAGTAATGCGTGCTGTAGTAGAAGAAGGGGAAGCAGAAGTGGCTGCTCGGATGCAGGACCTTGCCCTTGCTGAGGGTGCATTGCCAAGGCATTTGCTTGCAGCATTATTCACCCTTCCACCTACATTGGTATGTTTATAACCAGTATTACCAAGATATTCTCCATTTCACTATATACTTTTGTATACTTTTCTCATTCATTTATTTCATTCATCCATTCAGATTCATGTAATGTTATTAATTTCCTCCTCTTGTCCATCCACTTGTGGAAGTTTCCCCAAAGTAATAACATGTCAGTTTTAATCATTCCATTACAGGGAATAGGAAAAATGAACTTTCACTAGGAAGGCCTCTGTGTTAATACCTGGGCATTTGTCAGTCGGTTCTGAAATATCCATTACCCAATCATTGGGCTGTATCTTTATTTAGATCTTCAATTTTCCTCTTTCTTAAAAAATTGCAGTATATCATTAGATGTTGCATGATCTTAAGAGAGATCTAAAGATTATATATAGAATAATGTATATTGTTTGCACCCAGTACTAAGTGTTTAAGTACAAAAGATGGAAATGGCATGATCTAATTTATCATGTTAGTTAAATTCAGTTTTATTTATTATTAGATTTCTGAATAAATCTGTCTCCACGGATGATTTACAATATCTTAATTTTTCAAATTCTGTGTTAGTGATATCTTATGGCTTGCATTTTTGAGGGCCTTCTGTGTACCTTGTACATGAAGTATTACAGAAAGTCGTAAATTTTATTTCAGAAGTTTTGTCTTGGACTCATTATAGAAAATAATTTAGAAAACTAAAAGCTATGACTGTTCTTATTGTGTGTGTGTGCTTGTTTGTGTTATTCGACCCTTCTTCTACATATTTATTCTAGCTACTCAAAGTAAATTACTTAAACTAATTTCCCCATTATTTTGATAAAAGTTTCTACTAGAGATGCACCAAAGTTCGGCTTCAGCCTTGGTATTTGGCTTCGGCCTCGGACTCTGTCTTTGAGTGGCCGTTTCTGTGAATAACTACTTATTTTAACAGCTCTACGGTCAAATGCTGTATTAATTCCGTTTGTTCATTTCGAATCATCTTCATCAATAGCTAGGGCTTTAGCTGTCTTATTTTTCCACGCATAGCCACAGTTTACATTAGAATGATTGCCTTTTAATTTCGAAAAATTAGTTAACATGAATGGATGGATGGCTGAAAACAACCAGAACTAACTCTCTGTCCTATTGATTACTCCAGTGTATCACTATTTGATTTCTCAGAGTTCGCACTTCTGTTTAACAAGAACCATGGCATCCACTTCCTCAAAAAGCTCCATACCACTGAATTATACAAAAAACTTACGTCAGTAATCTGATCTCATCACGTGGAGTGAATCCAACCCAAGAGAATTTGGCATTGCCGTAACAGAACGGCACTGCTGAAATATCTAGTGACATCAGTTTGAGTAGACCCACGTACACTCCGCAACAATCCAGGTTGTGCACTCAACAATGACACAAACTCCAACAATGATTCCTTTTCGTGTCATTGTTTTGAAAATATTATTGCGACATCAACAAAAAACTTTCAGCTGGCTGAAACTTCACTAGAGCAGTACGCGACTTTTTATTGTTGCCATTAACTCAGAAGTTGCTGCTACCAAGTTGCACTGCCATGGTCAAGAAATTGTATTTTCTGTGGGCAGTAACTGAAAATTGAACTTGTGAAATCCTTGTGAAGGAATTATTTTTCTGGACAGCTTTTACAATCAGGATCAAGTACGTATAGACAAAGTTTTCTTTAATATCCTGAGCTTGTGATAAATATCATTCTTAATTTAGAAGATGTGGTTAATGACCAATAAACAAAAAATTATATATAGCAAATGATATTTAGAACTGTATTTAATTTTAAATTCATTTAATTCCACTTAGATCATAAGTTTCTAAAAAAAGAGTCCAATCTGGGAATTTTTCACATCTTGTGAGGATGGATTGAAGGCAGAATGTCAAATTTGCAGCTTCAAAATTTCAAGAGGAAAAATAGAAAAATNCAATGATTAACCATCTTCAATCCAGGCACAATAAAGAGTATAAGAAATACGAAGAAAAAAGAAAGAATTTGAATATAATGAAGCACTTAAAACATATTGTTCTCTCACCAATCAAACTTCAAAACAGCAGACTTTAAAAGAATGCTTCAATAAGGCAATTCCTTATAGTTCTGATTCTGCTGAGGCTAAAAAATTAAACAGAATACTTGCTGAAATGCTTGCAATAGATTGCCAACCATTTTCAATTGTTGAAGATGAAGGATTTTTTGAGATTTGTTCAAGCTATGAATCCCAGGTACAGGTATTCCTTCTCAAAACATTTGACAAAAAATTGTTCCTGAAGTACATTCTACTGTTCTTAAAAGATCAATGAAAAAATTAAATGTGCTACATGTCTATCATGTACAACAGACATCTGGACTTGTAGAAACAACCAGAAATCTTTTTTAAGTCTCACAGCACAATGGATTGATAATGAATTCAAACAAGTTTCTGCTTTACTTGCTTGCCAAAAAATTTCTGGGTCTCACACAGCTAGTAATATAATGAATCTGATTGAAGATATATTGAAAGAATGGAAAATCGATAAAGGAAAGTGTCTTGTAATTGTCACTGACAATCGAGCAAATATGGTGAAGGCTATGAGTGATCTAGGAATTACGAGCCCAAGATGTTTTGTTCACACCCTTCAATTATGTGTTCACCAAGCAATTTTAGCTCATCGCAGCATAATAGTGTTACTTGCAGAAAGATTGTAGGACACTTCCATCATTCCTCATCATCCAAAGAGAAACTACAGGGAATACAAGAGATTTTGGAATTGCCATTCATGCACTTATACAAGATGTTCAAACAAGATGAAATAGCAGTTATTACATGTTGAAAAGGCTGCTGGAAAAAGAAAGCGGTAATATTGTTTTTTGCTGATAACAATATCAACTTAACAGGACCTACAGATGTGACCAATGAATGCTCGCAGAGAAAGAAGTTTGTTCACTGGAACCTGCTGAAGAAATCACAAGAATGTCATGAGAATGCAAGTATTCTTTAATGATACCTGCAATTAAGATCCTACTGTTATTCTATTCCAGAGAAGATTCTGTAGTTGGTCTGCATGCAATGGAAGCTGTCATGCAGATAGAAATTCAGAAATGATTTTCTGATGTTGAAAGCCAGTTACATTGCTACAGTTCTAGATCCTAGGTTTAAAGATAATTTTTTTAGAAATGGTGATACAATGCTTCAAGTACATGCCAAGATTGTAGAGCTAAATGAGGAGAGCACAGTTATGAATGAGGATTACACAGTTAAATCTTTTTCTGGAAATAAGCAGATAACTCCAAGCAATACACAAGGCTTCAATATATTCATTCATCGTTATTTAATAATGACCATTATTTACTAATGATAAAATATTACTATTCAGTTGAAGAATTTTGTCAAAACACAAAATTGAAGCTTCATAGGAACCTCACATCTGAAGTTGACATGAGCACATCAAAACCACATGTGTGAATTATTTATTTGTGGAATAAAGAAAAAGTTTTCTTAATCTTGTGTTTTAAGATGAAATTCCTTTTAATAAAGGCTAAAGTTACTGATTTTTTTATGATCAACAGTTTATGTAAATTTTGTTCAGTTTATTTTCTTTATAATGTTGATAGCATGTTTTCATGGAGAATCTCGTGTTATTGACTTCCTCAATTCTTATATTTTTAATTTGAAAAATTCAAAACTTATTTATTCAAGAATGGTCTGTAAATAAGAAAAAAACAATTATTATAACAAATAAATATTCTACTCCAGCAATTTACTATTTGCCAAACTCTATGAAAGGGAATATGTTGGAATCCCTATTTCAATTGGGGCTTATTAAAGGGCATTCCTTCTAATTGTAGGGAGGTGGTGGAGGATCAACAGGTTCAAACAAGGTGGGGCCAATTGTTGTTGATGGAAGACTCTTAGCACATAGGCAACTTTCAAGACATTTGGTTGGACTTTGGGTCACTGGTCATCCTACTGCAATGGGACTTCTTAAACGAATAATGGTTTGTTTCGTTATCATTATGTATGAGACTAGGGTTGGTAAATAGTTTTTGTCATTGGCTTCAGAAAGCTCATGGAATTAACTTTATTTATAATTAAGGATGTGGTATTGATGTATGTGGTGAATTATTATTGTTGTTTTTGCACAGTCACCTAAAAGAATGCCAGTTTTATCTTGTCATAAAATATTTTTGTTAAAAACATTTTTGCTAATATATTGAAATGTTAATGATATTTTGTTATTCTATTAAGTTTAAGTGACTCTTGTTTAAAATCTGCACTGTGATAGGGGCTTATACTTTACCCACTGCTTAAATGTCATCATGTTTTAATTGCAATGGCATCCATTGAATAATCAGAAATTGTGTAGTTTAATTTTCTTGGCTTTTGAATTTCGGCAGTTAATGTTTTTTACATTTATTTGTAAAGCCTGCTGGCCTACTTGCATACCTTGACTCAGATGAAAAAGTTCCTCCCCATGAAGAAGAGCGGCTGCTGGAAAGAGATAACCTGAAATTAGCACAGGCAGAAATTGAGGGTCGCAGTGGGGGTTGGGGTTTTCGAAAGCCAACTGCTGCCCAATGGGCTAACATGGAGCGACAGCTTCGCCTTGTTGAGAAACATGTGGAGGTAACAAACTTGCATTTGCTACTTGTTAATATATTTAAATTATTCTGTTATATTTTTGTTGTTCAAATGTTCTCAGAAGTTGCCCATTCTCATTTTCAAAAAGCTGTCATTAGGTTTCACTTCAGTACTCATGAATTTTTTGAGACTTTCTATTATTAGATATTTGCAAAAGTGCTGCAGTATGATATAACTCACTATTATGGGTTAGTAGCATACTTATGAGTTACGCCCAAATAAAGGCATTCATTGTTGTTATTATTATTCTAAGAATTTCCCCTTCTCAGTCACAGGACTGGAAACTTTCTCCTATTGCAGTTATATTTATTGTAAGTTCCAGATGTATTCCACCACATTAGGCTCAAACTATTTTCATTTTTGCCTTAGTTTATTGTTGCATGTTATTATTGTGTCTATTTTAAGCTATAGGCATATAAAGAATTTGGTTACCAACTATGTCACATGTACTCAACAACAGATTTTTGTATTTGGATTATAGTTTGTAGTGGTGTGCTAAGTTTCATAAGATTTGCTGGAAGAGTTTCTTATGACTACACAGGTTGCAGAAATAACAATTGGTTGGATAATATCATGGTCTTGTTTCTACATTGTTTTGATCCCTTCAGAATCCCAATAGTTATTTCATTTATCCCCATATGATTGTTGCAAATGATGGGTATTTGGAATGATAACATCTATTAGGAATGTGTTTCATTCCTTTTATTGCTTGAAGATGGAATTTCCTATTGGCAAGCATAGTATTTCAGTCATCACCGATCAGTTCCACAATAACTTATAATTCTAATTTCCTATAACAGCCAATTTTTTATACTCATAGTACGGCATACTATATTTCTTTTGTGTGGTTTTCATCAAGTGCTTGTTGATTAATGTAAGGGTTGGATGTAAGAAGAGACTAATTAGTCTCAATCTCCCCCATAAATAAAGACGAGTTATTATTATTATTAATTTAATTAGCTTAAATACAGAAAAATGCATTGTAAAACAGATTTGTAATATTTTTGGAAAAATGTAAAAGAGTATAAAGTTGAACCCTGGTCCATCAGGTGAATAAAAAGTAGCCCATGTTGACATCTTTTCATGATTTACTAAGTTATAAAGTTGTGCTTCTGATTCTTAAAATAATAGAGTTTAGCCCCAAAACTTGCCATTATTTTATCTTTATATATTTTGTAAGATTTATAGAATTTCCTTTTTCCCCTTAATTGACGGTGTTACTGTGAGTAAATATAGTATACAGTAGATTTTGAAATAGGTATTTTTCAATTTTCTTTGTGTCACCACTTAAAATTTGATGCTCTAAATATTGATGACACTGTAAAGAGATACATTCAGTGAGTTCCATAAAATTATTTTTAATTATTTTGTGTTATCATGAAGTTCTGCCAATTTATGCTTGAATATGTTAATTTAAAAATCTTAAATGCTCTAAAAATTGTTATTAAAAGCTGTTTTGCATCAAATTTGAAGTGAAACTTCAGTATCACAATCATAGTGGCTCTAGTGGATGGTGATGCATATTTGTTTTAATGCTTGCAGCGTGCCCTCCAGCATTGGAGTGCAAGAGTGGGATTTTCACCTGATTGGGTGGTTAAATCAGGATTGGTCGGACCTAAGGCTATTGGAACCACCACTGACTTGAGTTCAAGACCTGTGGTTTTACGGAAGCGCAGAGAAAGAATTAAGAGTGAAGCAAATTGGACATTCTTTTACTACCAATTTGGCAAGGATCATGCCCTTCCAAATCTCATATGGAATCATAAGGTTTGTTCTTCTCTTTTCCTCAGTGCTGAATTTATTTTATTTAGCTTATGAAAGAGTGTTTTTACAAATTCTCTGCAGACTAGAGAAGAATTAAGAGATGCACTGGAAAATGAAGTACGATCATTTGTGGCTGACAGAGAAGTTGCTAGCTCAGGAGGAACTCTTTCAATATCATGGAATCATGCAGAATTTGAAGTAACTTATCAGTGTTTGGCAGACGAAGTTCGCATTGGTGATTATTATCTGCGTCTTCTGCTGGAAAGGGATGGAGTCACAACTGGTACTTTCAAAGCACCACCTGCAGCAGGAGAACAGGATGGTGACACTGCCTCAGTCACTTCTGTGTCATCATCTCCAATTCGGCGATCGTAAGTTCCTTCTTTAAGTTTGTTCCTGTTTTAATTTTGGTCTGTGGTGGAATGAAATTTTGATCTTTTTAGCTTTTAAGTAATCATTTACTATTTCTTAACTCTTACTTTGTTTAGTTAGCAGAAAATAGTTGCAGGAAAGTTAGATGTATATATCTAGGTAGAGCTTTACAATAGAACTGAATACAGTTGTATTCTTCCAGTAGAACAAACTTAAGGAATTTCTTGGCATTTTTTATTGTAATCAGAGATGTATATCCTATATGACAAGAAATATATTAGCAGAAAATATTTCTCATTAGTGGTAATTTAAGCTACTGGACATAATACTGAAAGATATTGTATCTATTTATATAGTTGTTCCTCCATGCTCCATACAGACTATCAGAAAACCACCCATAATCAGGAGAGTTTGATTCTAGCTATCATGAGTTTGATTCCAGTTAGTCCAAAATAACATTCTCTTAAGAAAAGCATTCGATATATTTTATTCACTTCTTGGAAGATTAACGATTTGAAATCTTGTGGAGCTTGAGCTTTTCTAAAATAAATTGTAAAGATGTCTTACAAACTGATGCTGAGATTGATGCTAGGTTAGCAGTTTCCATAGTAAACCTATTAGAGCAAAATATAAGATTTTTTTAGCACTTTCCGAAAAGATAGATAGCTACATTTATAACTGCAACCTGGTTTGATGATAGATGACATAGTTAACCTATGTGTATGTTTTGCTCTTGTTCATTACCCTGAGTGAGACCAATAAGGGTCTAGGTACCTTCCTTGCTCTTTCAATTATTTTAAATAACCTCTGAAGGCTTCCAGGTGGATATTTCATGGACCTTTCTTAACACTTTCAACACTGAGGGTAAACTTTCAATTTTTGCCGGTGACTGAAATTTATTTTTATGGTTATAGATTATCTTTGTATTCCTAATCATGAATTGACCAAAGAAAAATAGAAAAAACTTTTTTTACTTCAACTTATAATATTTAAATTTGGATGACGATTGTCGAAAAAAATATTGGTTAAAAATGAAAACTATGAAACACTTTACTGAAATAGAGGTTTACGAATGACTAAAAAGAGAAATGAAGTGCTTGGAGGCGGTGCTACTCAAAGAAGGCCTTTGAAATGACGATCGTCACCAGAGAGCACCCACTGGACGACAATCGTCGTCGCTCAGCATTGAACGTGTTAATGACTCTATGAAGGATAGGTATCCTATTTGAGATGGGCTTGATTGTTGAATCATTTAGTATGCAGCCTTAAATCCCCTCAAGATCCTCTTTGGATATTTCACGTAAAATGTTTGTAGTTTGCAACAATGTATGTTGGACAAGAGATTCCATTCCAAGGAATGCCATTAAAGACTAGGTGAGTCAGGAGAGAAGAAAGGAGGATGGCAATACAGATAATGTAAAAAATTATCACATGAGACTGATAAGTAGCTAAAGCAGGTTGCAGTGCATCTGGGGAAGGAAAACGTCCACATTTTAAGTGGTAAGGAGAATGCCCTAAGCAGTATCTTAAATATGTGTTTGCAGTTGAAGGACCTAGAGAAAATGAGAGATAGTGTCTTAAGCAGGACCATTTTAAACTGGTTTTACTTTACTAGGCTGGTTGCATATACACACTTGTTAATTCTAAAATATTTTCAATTCAAGAGAAAGGTTCTTTACTCAGCTGCAGCAGTGAAACTACATGTAAAAATCACAAGAATTTATTGCACCCATTGAAGATAATTATTAATCACTTCATATAAGGGGCTCCCTAATAGACATGTGAGTTCTGCATTTGCCTTAAGCAAAAGTGGTCCCTGGTTTAAATCCCAGGGGGGCATATGTGCAAAATGACCTCAGTTGATAAAGTAATTTTAAATATACTACCACTACTACCCCCTTCAGACAAGCAATGAAAAATGCATGGTTCACATGCTAGATTTTAGATGAAGAAATGAAGGAAAAAAGGTCTATCATAGCCTCTAGCCTGGGGCTCTCGTTTTCTAGGTGGATGCTCTAAATCAACCAAGGTACCATGACAGAAAAATCTCTCCTGCAATTTATGAAGGATTTCTGATCACTTGAGATTTTTCTTATAATTTTATTGTGGGAGGTAGCTTGTAATCCTGTAAAGCAAAAATAAATATATTCAATAAGTAAATGTAATTTATATTTTTCTAATTTTTGTTTGTATCATGTTATATGCTTTTGTTTCATTAATTTTTCTCTTTCCATGAAACTAATAGGTATGAGTTTTTCAACGATCTCTATCATCGATTTTTGCTTACATCAAAGCCAGAAATGAAATGCATGTGCCTTCAAGCTATGGCAATTGTCTATGGAAGACACCATGAAGATATTGGACCTTTTTCTGATACCAGATACATAGTTGAAATGCTGTACAGGGTTAGTGTCACTTTCATTACCATTATTATTTTTCATTTACATATTACTATATCTTTATTTTTACCCTACTAGCTACCTATTGGTGAATGGCAAGGGCAGTCTATTTCTCTAATTGGTTACTGTTACATATTGTTTCTGGATAAAATGTATTTTTGAAGCAACAGTCTGAAAAATTATTTCCCTGATTTTTATTTTAATTGGCTCACTCAATTCACTGTATGCATAATGTCAATGGCATCTAATAAGGAAGTATCATTTCTGATCCTATTGAGCATATTCAACTTAGGTATTTTTGTTTATAAAATTGCTGTTGATCGTCTCTTTAAACATCATCTTGACAATCTCCTTTGCAAATACTTTCCTCTTATTATGTTTTAATACAAGCACACCAAACTTTCTATCCTCTGACCCTAAATAAGGATTTACAAATTCATCTTTTGAAATTTTTTAAATAAATTTTGAATTTCATGCAAATATGCCTTATTTGATAAATCAGGACCATACATTTAGGTTGTCAGGTGAAATGAGTTATTTTATTTTTCAAGCCTGTTCATAAATTTAACCCAGTTCCAAAATGAGTATAAAGAAACTAGTTTCCATTATACCATTAATATTAATATTGTTGTGTGATGGTAGTCCCAGAATTACCGGACTTAACAAAGATAACACAAAATATTTGGGGAAAAATATCTTTCTCAATATAGTCTCATTTTACACTTTGCCCAGTGATGTTCAATAGCTTTGATACCCTGTTTATAGTGAGAACTGTCAAACTCCTTAAAATAGCCATTAACTGTTGGGCTGAGACCTTTCAAATAGAAGTATTGTATCACATAATAAAGACCAGTTTTTTTTCTGTTTACAAATCCACTGAGACATTCACTATTGATGGCTGTCAAACAAATACTAAACAACATAGCATCTTGAAACTTCAAACTTAAGCTTTTTAAGGTTCATACTTTTGACTGTAGTAATTTTTTTAAACAACAACTGCTATTTATGCATCCACTTGGTTACTTCTGGGACTACCTTTATATATTATTTAAGAATGAACCCTTAAAATAGCTTATCTTTGTTAATTTCTCTCTGATTTTGCACATATGTTCAAAATTAACACAACGCCCAGTGGTGTTCATGAGTGGCCACAGGAGGAACTACCAGAAGTTAAGGGGTATCCTCAGGGGGTTAAAGCAATAAAAGTTCACTATATCATAGTGAATCTATGAACTGTTCATCACCATTTTTGGTACCTTAAGTGTCTAATAATCACCACATGTCTAATATTTGGACAAAATTGTACTTAATTGCGGATGAGGAAAATTGAGAATATTTTCCTGGAAAACTCAGGGAAATTTTTGATGGTTGGATAGTGGACACCTTGATATGTACATACACCTTACCTTATGATATGCATATTGTAACAAATTAATATATAAATCGTTGTTGCCATTATATTTTAATTTTAATATCTTTAACTATTCTAATGTGTGTTAGCTTTCTCTTTGTAATATTTATCTATTAATACTATTCCCTCAGTGCATGGACAGAACTGAGCGGGATAGGTTACTTCTGTTTTTGTCCAACTTGGCTCTAGTTAGACGCAACGTGAAGGAATTCTTGGATGCGAATGGAGTGCGAGTGGTCGTTGACCTCCTCACTTTGGCTCATCTTCATGAAGGAAGGGCTACTCTCCCCTCAGCAGCTATATTAGCTGGTAACACCATTGAAGCAGCTCCTAAAGGAGAATCAAGTGCCAGTAGGGAAGAGGAAAAAGAATGGTATTTTGGTGGAAGCTCTGAGGAAATGGTCGGACCTGTTTCCTATCAAGAGGTAATATTCCATCATTCCCACTGTAAATAGTGAACCAAATATGTAACTAATGGGAAACATTCTAAAATATACAATATTTCTCATTTTAGGACAGGTGAGAATAGTTTAAACTCATCCCTGTACTTATGCTTAATCATAATTTCCTTTATTTGTAGCTGTATCTTACTCTCAGCTTCATGATAATTTAGATTAAGTTATTCAAAGGCTTTTGATAATTAAAGTTTTATATTCTCCTGATTAATATGGTAATCCTGCGTAAATATGTGGTAGTTGCAAGTACGTAAACAACTTTAAAATAAAATCTTGTGGTATCCACCAATCATTTTAACTGACTACCACTTAATGCATCAGATTTCATCAGAATATTTTCTCAAAAAAAGCATGTATTTGAAAGGTGGGCAAGTAAGAGTACATTAAGGAAACAGAAGAAAAGATAAGTAATTTATTGGTAATTAAATGTGAGTTGTGGAATTATTGGGAAAGGAAATGGTTGAATAGAAGGAATATGTGACCAAGAAAAGGTGAACATAAGCAAAGTTTATTTATTTATTTATTTCTCAATGCCCCACAAACATCCAACATTGGACAATTACAGTGGTGGGCTTCAACGTTAACAATGGACGAAACACACACGACCATTCCCTAACCGGAAAAATCCGACTAGCCAGGATTCGAACCTGGGACCTTGGGGTTGGAGCGTTGTTAGCACAAAATAAATACTAAGTGATATCCTTTGCTTTTGATGAGCTGATTGGTTAAAAAATATGTCTGGGAGAAAGGGTTTTGAGTAAGTTTGGTTTGATTCTTTTGAAGAAAATTAAGGTAAATGAGTAATATTTAGATTTTCATGGGATTGAATCTTAAATGCCTTTACTGTGACATGTACTATGTCACAATCTCTACTAGATTGATTGCATATTTTGAGCAATGTTTTCTAGAACTGTTATCCTTGCTGCTCAGTATTTCTATATTTGTTTGCTTTTCAATTTAGCATTATATTCTTAAAGAACTATTTATTACTTATTATTTTTTTAAGGCGTGATTTGGAGGTTTGATAATTTTGAAAGATTTTAATGTATAAGAATCATTTTAAATTTTAATTGCAAATAACTTATCCAGATTTTCAAAATCACAGTATAATAATTCTGTTGTTATGATATATTCCTTATTTTTTCAACACTATATCAGACTTATATAATGCAAGGAATGTACAATGTCTTTAACATAATTATTTAAAAGACTGGTGACAATGTGGATGATTGTGTAATAATAAAATATTAATTTTACCTATATATTTAGATGAAACAGCTGTGGAGCAAGAACAAATTGTCTGCTCGTACTCGTTGCTGGGCTCAAGGCATGGATGGATGGCGTTCTTTGGCTCAAGTTCCTCAGCTCCGGTGGACCTTAATGGCCACAAATAGTCCAGTTATGGATGAAAGTCGACTTGCTATGCTCATTCTTGACATGCTCATCAAGATGTGCCATTTTTTCCCCAGCAGGTATTTTTCACTAAATGTGTTATTGTTGTGTGCTAGCTCCTATAGAGTTTATGAAGATGCTCCAAATTTTTGCCAGAGTTCAAGTAAAATTATAGGAATGAATGAAGATACATTTTTGTGGCATTTAGTAAAATATAGACTGTTACTATCAGTGCTATACAGCTATACTTAGATCAAAGAGCTAAAAGTGTCTAAAAGATCAGTAGTTTAAAAAAATGGTTATTCAACCATTTCCTTAATCCTATTTTTTCTAGATCATGATCTAGAAAAAATACAAATCTGGTCATGAAACACCTGGAACTCTTTTAGTTTTTCTACTATATTTTATTATCTATTTCTGTTCATTTTTCAAGAATGCTCAGCATCATGGCAGCCTCCATGGACTATAACTTGTCTTCATTTCAGGCAGCTTTTACTTTCTTATTGCTTTAAGTGAAATTCCTTAATTCTGGGTTATTTGTTGGCATATTGCTTATCAGTGTGATAATTTCCCTTATTTTAGTTATTCATTTTATTCTTACTGAAAGGATTAAAAATAACTAGAATCTTAAATCTGTAAAAGATACAGTGGTGATAAACACAATTAACATAACAGCCATTGCTATTTATGATTAGCCGCAGAAAGAGATGCCAGGAGTGAAGATACTTTGGGCTAACTCCCTAGTTAACCATAAGTTTGTTTTGACATTTCATTGAAAGTTTGAGCAGAATATTCTAACTTTAAATGAGTTAATACTTTTTTAACTACTACTATTATCATTATCAGCAATACATACTTTTTTAATTGACATTTAATGTATTATTCTGTAAGGCAAATAAAAAAATCTCAAAATCTATTACAAGTGTTTGTGAATTTAAGATAATGAAGAAAAAATCTTTAAATTAATCTTAATTTTATTAATATTTTAAAGCCTAGATCAATTGAATTTGATTTTTTCATTGAATTTTAAATATTCCTTGTCTTAAATCTGATTTGCTGGTATTTGTTATAGTAATAGTGATTCAAATCTTTTTATCCATGTCACTTGGAAAGTACTCCTTGAAAATCCTTGACTGCTATAATTGAGAAAATTTAAAAAAAATAACTCTTCAGTATATAATGACTGGTTTGCTTCTAAAATTAGAATTAAAAAGTGTTTTCCCTGACGTTATGTTATATTATTCTTAGTAATTACGCTTAGGAAAACTGCTTTGCATATAGAATGGCTCCTAACATATCTGAAATCTTCTTAGGGATGCTGATGGAGCAGTTATCAGACCCATTCCAAGAATAAAGAGGCATTTGTCTGATTCTGGAGTTTTACCTCATCTGTCTCAACTCTTACTGACATTTGAGCCAAGTATAGTGGAGAGAGTGTGCACTTTGTTATGGGAAGCATTAAGAGACAATCCTGGGAGTGCAGTTTCTAGACTCAATCTCACTGGAGCTGTGTATTTTGCTCTCATGTACACTGGTTCAAATGTTCTCCCTGTTGCCAGACTTCTTCATCTTACACATTCCAGACTTGGTGCTAGCAATAATCCAAATGAGGTGAGAATAACTATTTATTATTAGAAATACTATCACTCCTTTAGAAATTGAATAAATTCCTGTTTATTTTTGTGTGTTTATCACTATTATTTAAGTGTATTCTTTGGTTAGTTTATATTTATATTTCTTGTAATTTGTTTATATCTAATAGTTAATTGAAAAAATGGAATAGATGGCCAGGGTTTACATTGAGGCTGGTATGCTGGCAGGTGATTTCTTGATAATAATAGTGAAGAAACAGGAGAATCTTTAAGGGAGAGAAGAAGTGATTAAAATAGACCAACAGACATGAATTTACAATCTAAAAGTCTTACAACTTGTATCATTGATTTTTAAAGTCATGGTTTAAACTCCTATATGTATGTGATTCTTGTTTAGATGCAAAGGAGTTGCAAGATTCATTCAATAAATCCTTAGAAAATCCAAGAGATGGCGCTCATAGTATCATAAATGGTTTGTTTTTAGTAAGCATCACCACTCACTAGATAGCTGTTAAAGTCTCAATTATATCAACCAGATGGTTTCATTGTTGATTGAAGGAAAAACTTGATTTATTAAGAAAAATTGACAGAGTGAGTTGTGAGTGGTGATTAAACCCTATATTTCTACATCTACATAAATACCCTGCAAGCTGCCTTCCGGTGTGTGGCAGGGGGTGTAAACACCAAGAGTAGAATTACCTCTTTAATTTATTGTTATCGCGTATCGTTCGCGGAAAAAATGAGCCCCTAAAATGACTTGTCCTCGCATCTTTTTCTCTTATTTTACACTCACTGTTGGATCGGCAAAAGTAGCAGGGGGTCGCATAATACCAATTACGTCTTCCAAAAATGTATTTCCTCTGAATTTATCTAGCAATCGCAGCCTAGCTTCTAATCTCCTTTCTTTCAAGGATTCCCACCTGCGTCTGAGAGCATTGGCATTGCGCTTTCTTCTCTATCGTAGCACTTTTTAACAAAACGTATTGCCTTATGCTGCACTTTCTCGAGTTTGCGAGCATTCGTTTCATCCGTTGGGTCCCATATACTCACCGCATAATCCAGAAGGGGCCTAACTAACGTGAAATAGCATCGTTCTCTAACTTTTTCATCGCATCTACCTACAATACGCTTTATAAAACCGAACTTTTTAGTTGCTTTACCGTATATTTTTTGAATATGTGTGCTCCAGTTTAAATTATTGGTAAGGGTTATTCCAAGATTTTCTACTGAGTCGACTACATTTAAATTTGTTCCACTAATTTTGTACGGGTGGTTCTGATGCAATTGTTTCCTTTCGAAGAAATTTACTACAGAGCATTTATTTACATTAAGATCTAGTTGCCATTTTTCGCACCACATTTGTATATGAGCTAAGTCGTTTGAGAGTGAAGCACTATCTTCGTCACTTGATATTTCTCTATATATTACCGAATCATCCGCAAATATCCTCACATTGCTATCGATCTTGTCGCTTAGGTCATTGATATAAATGAGGAAGAGTAAAGGTCCGATTACGCTGCCTT